>JACJUY010005075.1:52077-64110 GCA_014220935.1 Platorchestia sp. MABIK
TCACTCCATACATCTGCCACTCTCATTACATACATCTGCCACTCTTACTCCATACATCAGCCACTCTCATTACATACATCTGCCACTCTCACTCCATACATCTGCCACTCTCGCTCCATACATCTACTACTCTTACTCTATACATCTGCCACTCTCACTCCATACATCTGCCACTCTCATGACATACATCTGCAACTCTCATTACATACATCTGCAACTCTCACTCCATACATCTGCCACTCTCCATCCATCCATTCATGTGGTCCACACACAGCTAGATTCCTTTATTCATTGCAGCTCAGCTCATAAATGCAAAATATTCTATGCACATCTCAATAATTTTATTTTTAACTCCCTTATTCATTTCTCTATCCTTCCTGTTGTAGACCCATTTCATCAGTTTTTTTTTTTTTTTATAATACGTCGTTACAATTTTGAATATTTTCATTGAATCTGCCCCGTCTTCTGTCTTTTCATTAAACCTTTACTGATTATTTTCTTATTGATCCACTTCGTATATTAACCGCGGAAATCGACCGCGGTATGTTTGGTTAGGTTGTGAGTAGCAGAATTGGGAAATCGACTTTACTGCTCGAACACATTTTTATCCTTACTAAGAAATATGAAAATGTGATTGCGCGATAACATTTCACCTTGTGTGATAATGGTAATTTGTTAAAATGATTGCGAATTAAATGAAACGTCATTCATTTACACCGGTACGTGAATGAGCAATTTAGCGATTGGTATACATGTGGCTCAATACTCGGAGAACGTGTTAACTTTTTTGGTTTAATTTTTTGGCCATTGTACCGTTATTATGACCATCGAGTTTTGACTGGCAATGACATCGACATCAGTTTGTCACCGACGTCAGATCGAGGGAGAAACTGCGACTCGGAAGTGAATAGTGTATAAGTTCCACATGAGTTAAACATCCTAAACCTGTTTGTTGAAGAAGGATTTTTAATTCTCTTTCCCACTGAAGGGTTATGATATGTACCTATAATTTTAGCATTCTTTCTCTTTTACAGCATCCATTTAAGCGAGAAGCCACTATTGTAATTGCATGAGCCCCCACCTGCCCCATAATCAGTCACTGACCGCACTCATGAGTTGAAAAGCATTTCAATGGTCACTCAGAACCTTCCATTTTTCTGCTTTGTAATCTCACAACTCGGCACAATTTCAACACACCGCCTATCAGCTCCATCAAACGTCTCTTCTCTGTGAATTCTACGTGTTCCGAATTCCACGCTTCCTTCCTCCAATGATTTGTTCGCTCACTTAACTGGGCCCACATACCTGATCTTGTCGCTCTCCGCATTACTTCTTGTGCTATATTTTTTCAAATGTACGTTGATGGTGACACAATAGAATATCTACCCGCATTTTGATCATGCCTAATTCCAGACAAGAATCGATTCATCCCTGAATACAATTAATCTTGACGCCATGCCTAATCAAGCTTTATTTTTTCTGGCCGTCACGATGATGTTTAATTTAGACGTATTCGACCGGCCAACTTTCGCTCTGCCAGAGGGAAGGGCAAATTTCGGTTCAATGTTTGGTTCAGGAAGTAAAAGTGCCGAGTCATTTGGTAAAGTAAATGGTCCAGTCCTGACGAAATTTTTTCGTTGATCTTTCTCAATGACATGCCAAAAGTGGGCGAAGGTTTTGCCGAATGTGAACGCTTGGCTTCCTGATTTAATGTATCGATTAGTGTCAAGATATAACTGTTACTGCACAATTCTGGGTTTTTAGTCCTTTTGAATAGAAAGTTGTCAAGATCCCTTTCTATGAGTAAGAGAGAGGTGGCAAAGAGCTTATCTTTCCGTGATATAAATAACTCAGTTTCATTTGATGTGGACCAAGCTGTAGCTCCTCTCTACGCTAACTCTTTAGTTTGCGTTACCTGAACATTAGATTAACTTTGGTCTGGATTCCTTCCTCTCATTTCAGAGACATGTTTACAACACGTCCATGACCCAGGTGCCTCATGTGACCATGCATGGTTGAGGCACAATAATTATTGAAGGGACTAAAATTCGTGATAAATGCTTGTGGGAAATTAAGTTCAGCGTTTGAAACTAACTTAACTCAAAAATAAGCGCAAAAATGAGCAGTAAACGTAAACACAGATGTGGAGGATGCGCTAACGGACCAAAACCTGAATTAAAAAATCCTGGAGGAATTTTTGTGTGAAAAAGGTCAGCATTCAGTAGAAAACTCTGAGAAAATAACGGCTAGCTTGCAGCAAAAAGTTGAGGTGGGAAGGTGACTCTCTATTGTGCTCGACTATGAACAAGATTGGGGCATGCTCTTAAAGGAAAATAATTATTCTGACTCGCTTGGCGTCGGGTCAGAGCGTCCAGAGGTGACCTTTGGGAAAAATGTCTCTATGTTCTGCACTGCATTGCCCGCACTCCCTGCAGGGGTTATCTACGGGCGTCGTCTTCTGCGGAATTGGGGCTTTTCTGGATGCAAATCTTCAGTTTCGAGTGGGTTGCCGGAAATTTTGATAGTGGCGGTCCTCGTCAGAGTAGTTTAAAGAATTGACGCTTCTCAGAGTTATAACTATAAGCTTTTTATAGTACATAAAGCAATATTTCTTCCAAAAGTAGTTTTGTAGTTAGAGAAATCTCATCTCCTGGCTCTTGCTTCTTTTTCCCGGAAACAGGAAAGTGTTTCTAAGTACCTGACCTCCACTCTTCTTTTTCACGATCTGGGTATTAATTTTTTAAATTTTTCGTATCTCCGATTTGATCCTTGATGTTGTTGAAACACTTTCCAAGTGCAGTATATGGTTCAGCTTTTGCGTATGTTAACAATTTGAAGTTTTACGCTTATGTGCAAGAATAGAATCAGCTCTGTAGTGTTCAAAATGAACTCGTTAACAAAGTAACAGGCAGGATCTCTACCACGCCAGGTCAAACTGGATGCAAGAGTACAATTTCTGTAAAAAAAATCCGTAGAGGTGGGAGGTAACCTCATCGTGCTGCACAGATTAAACAACTGGGATTGGAAACTTCATTTCATGCAGACCGGAAATTATACAGTAAAGCGCGCTCATGAGATTGCTATCTCGTGCACTAAAGCCTCGAAAGAATACCTGCCTTGCGCAGCTGAGCACCAATGGATCTAATATGCCAACTTGTAGTCTCTCACCGACCGCAGCGATCCTCCTGCTCATAAGTTTCAAGTTTCAAATCTATGTGTCTGGTTCCCGAAGCTTTTTTTTTTTCGACCTCTCTTGAAATTATGGAGATCGTAAGATCGCATTTCTTCCGTTTGGTGTGAAGACTTGCATTCGACTTTCCTAATTTGAGCTGCCCTTCGCCATGTGACGTTTATTTGTTCACTGTACCGTAATTACAATCACCATCATTTTACTGACGCTGGCATCATGTTGTCACCTAACAGAATGAGGGACGGATTGACACTCGGCAGTAAACTTTGAAGAACAGATCAGAGACAAATTCAAAGAGAAATGGAATACATCGGCCACATCAGGGATATACAACTGTTGTATATATGGGAATTAGCGCTCCCAGGAGGAAAAAATGAGGTCCCGAGCTAAAGGTTATGTAGGCTTTCCGTTTGTTGAAATAAAATAGGGTTTTAATTTAGTTACGGACCACTTCCGGCTAACTGCTGCCCTGTTTTTTACAGCATCTTCTACTTTCTTTTTCAATTTTTATCTTGCTTCATGAACTTTTTTCTTAACTTACTCTTTATGTGCACCTTGTGCATAGATTCTGCGTTCCCTTAACTCCACACTAAATGATGCCTTCCTTCTTCTTCTCATTGGAACCCCTATTGTCATCTTGAGGCTGAAACTAACATCTAATCTAATTTGAAATATTCCAGCTTGGTTTGTTTGCTAGCGCGTGTGCAAGCACCCTAAAAAATTATTTCACTAACGAGGATACAGCATTTTATGTTTTATCTAGAATCAGCTTAGATCGGAACTCCCTGTTCTATTTCTCGCTTTATAGAATGCAACAGCCTGGTCGCGATGTGAGCCGACGGTGGTGTTTACGGAGGGATTTTCATAATGATGTTAATCCACCGCTGATATAGTTTTTAAACCGGTAAATCTTTCATTAAGCTATCTATCTAGCTTATAAATTCTTCATCGCAGCGGAAAGAGGGCAAGATCCAGGTTAATGTTTAATTGTTATTGTCGAAATTGCTCACTATAATTGACATGAAATGTCGATTAAATATTGGACTTCAGTTTAACCGATTGCAGCTAACATATTCAGATAAAAGCACTCGTCTTTCGTTTGAAGGAGTTTTTTCTCGCCAGAACTCTTCCTGAGAAGTGAGAATATTTTTAAAATTTGTATTAAACTGCACAAGTCTTAACACGTCTGAAGGAACTAGTGTACAAGGCCCGTCAAAAATGACGGTATTCAATATTTTCCTTAAAACAAATTGTCCAGATGTGGATGACAAATATACCCATCCCAATAGTATGTACTAAAGATTAAAATATTCTTGTACTTGTGCTCTGGTGAAACTCGTATCACAGATACGGTCATTAAGCATCCTCATGAGCGTGACAGAGAGACGGAAGAAAAGGACACCGAATAAATAAATAAACACGCGAAGGGTATTATTTAGGTACAAGATTAACGAGCTGCAGACACAGTACACGCATACAACACACGCTTGCACTGAGGCTAGTTTCGAACACTGTTTTCGAAAATAGAAATTGCGCAGTATAAGCCATCTCTCGTGCTCGGCGTCAAAAACGAGTACATTCTTTAATCTTCTATAATGCACTTGAATTATTTAATCAGATTTGTTATTGTGCAAAGCATTACAATCTGATTACTTGAACAACTGAAGTGTGTGATGAGCATGTCATTGTCTCATGCTTCACTAACTGCTGACATTTTCCTTTGTTAGTACTTCAGGTACTAAGTAAATCTTTCTATCTTGATAACAGCCGTAATTTAAACATTTTAGCAGCCGTACTGTGACGAACCTCGAACCACAAAAAAAGATTCTTCTAGCACTTCGATCTCCAGTCATTCGTTAAAAAAAGATTCGATGCACACTGAGATAAAATGATCGATAAATACACTGCTACTGTCAAAATGGAGAGTATTATTTTCTGATAACTGCAAGTTTACGACGATCTTTCTCTTTTTCATCTTTCAGATGTGGATGCAGTTCAACCTGTATCACTGATACGCTCATCAAGCATTTTTAGTTAATCCCGACCAAATATTCGAAATAAAATTATTGAGAAATAAACCAACAGGAAATGCGCATACATAAATTGACTACAATTCTGTTATGAGAAAAATGCGGGGGACAAAGACGATTGCCTGATTGGTTGCATATCTAGCACATCTCAAGCCACTTTTACTGAAGGGAGCTTACACATTTTTTGTAATTTTTTTGCGGAAATTGTATAAAAAAATGTGAATTTGAAATAACTTTTTGGAAAAATTCTGCTAAGGTTTTTTCTAAGCCTTTTGAACCGCAGTTGTGTTGTTGAAGTTTTTAACACTAAGGAAAACCTACAAAATGCCTGAACTGTTGACATTTTTTATCGCGTGGCATAATTATACATTGAACTTCTGCTTCAAATATGTTAAGCTCAGTCCTATAAATAAACTATCTTCATTCGCGCATGCATTGATTTTTTATTCATTTTCTTGATAAAATTTACCAGGACTGAATTCTTTTAGAAAGAGTTTCTCTGTGCAGTGATCATTATAAGAGCTTGGTACCAGAAAATTAGTGATTGTAAGTCGATCGTAGAAAGCAATTTAAAATTAACTAACATTAACTGGATCGTGCAATCATTTAGCTTTAATTTTATATATATTAAAATTATGTTCGGGACTACTGGTCGGTCAGCAGCGTTGTAAAAATTTTCTCCTTGCACACTGGCGGTTTACATCGCTACAACAGTGTTAAAGTTGAATATTAAATGTATTTATAAGCTTCAAACCAGGCACTGGTATTCAGAATACCTAAACATGGAAAGCCCTTAGACTGGCACCGGCTGACTCCAAATTTGGATTCAAGCCTGTTCCATTTTGCGACTTCTACCTTTGTTTTTGGAGAACGTTTCAGAAATCACGATGACGACTGAAAAAAATTACCAACCACACCAAGGTAACTCAAACTCTAGCGAAGAAAAATATCCTTCCATGAGCACTCAGGAAGATATCAAGTAAGCCACCGAGTGCGTCGATGGAGACTGGTCTGTAACTCTTCCTGCAGAACACGGCCGCTTGGTAGAGCTCATAGCGGTGCTACAGCGGGGCCTCATGCAGCAAACGTGCGTGGTGAAGCAACTAATTAAAAACCTGGTGATGTTCCAAGACCAGCATCGGGTTCTTGAAATTGTCGTAGCGGAGCATAATCAGTCCATCTTGAGTCTCCAAGTGGCTCTGGAAACTGTGCTTGACGAACTCCGAAAAGATTTTCTGAGACACTGAATTTCAGAAAAAATCCAGATTCACTGAATCTGAATTTGTTTTTACGCTGTTTCAAATATTTGCAGTGCAATTGAACACTTGATCGAATAAATTAAAATTGATTGATGACTCGCGACGATTAATGAAGAATTTGTAAGATGCATTATGCTATTCAGAAGTTCTATGCTGTGAGAAGATCACAAATGTATAGTAGTATAATGTTGCTCCCGCGAGGCAATGATTTAGAGGTCAACTGAGGAAAAGAGAAGAAAAGTGACTAGCAGTACGTGGATAACACAAACTCCAAATGAGTAAAGGAAGAAATGAAAAGAAAAAATTAGCTATATCCAGATATTTTGGTACATGTTTGGATGTTCGAATAAAAGTGATTTGATTTAGTGAGAAATGTTTTCTGATGCACCTAACCTACGGTACTGTCTGCGGAGAATGCGAACTTTTACTTCGCGTCAGACCTAAACTTAAATTGTTTCGATATTTTCAATTCTTAATTTGTCGAAAAAATAGGCAATTGGTTTGACTTTTATTCTTTGTTCTTCAATAGGACTTTCATTTCAGTTATCTAGAACAAAAACAATCAAATTTTCAAGAGCTTGCGGGTAAAACAAACTTCCTACTTGGTTTTGTTTGTCATGCTCCAATTTAGCAGCGTTCATTTAACTGGCAAGACCATTTTCCTCTGACTAAAATAAACAAGCCAAGGCAGTGCCTGTAGGGGGCAACCAAAACTTGGAGAGTTGTCGATGCATGCGCTCCAAGGGGGAATACGTGAGGTCTTGAGATAAAGGTTAGGTAGTCCCTCATTTTGGTGAGATTGAATAGGTTTTTTGCTTCATTGCGTGCCATATTTCTTCGATTCACTTCTCTCATGTATTTTAGTACCTACTATTTCTACTTCAACTTCTATCTTGTTTCTCGAACTTCTTTCTCAGCTTACTGTTTCTATGCACATAGTGCATAGATTCTGCGTTTTCTCGACTCCACACTAAATGGTGCCTTTCTTCTACCTCACTTCGGAACACCTTTGTTGCGGTTAGGGAGGCTTTAAACTAACATTTAATCTAATTTTTCCCCGTTTAATAGAGGTTTACTGTTCAGTTTATTTTAGAATATGACGTAACTAATCAATAAACTCAACACTGAGACGACAAATTCTGAGAATTCTGAGAAGTTTCATCATTACCGGCGTATTGATTATGCCATGAAAAATTAATGCGATCACATCACAACAACATTGTCCATTTAATTTGCGTTGCTCATAGGAGTTAATATGCGATCTTGGTTTTCTTTTAATAGTCAAGTGCTTATTGATCGCAATGGACATTCAATACATCTGTCTAGAGTTTACGGAAAATTTTCATTCATCATTAAGTAAACTAATGAAGAACAAAGTCTGTGCTTGCAAAAGTTCATTTTACAAATGAATATGTGACACTTCCGCTGCGCCGAAACAATTATACCTAAACAATTTGCGAGTGGTTTTTAAATGAATCTTATCGACCAAAAAGGCGTCAAAATGTGCAAAAAAAAAAATTTGGTGATGCGCTTAACAGTGTGAGTTATGTTAATAAATCACGAGGGAAATTATTATTTAGCGTTTTTTAAAAAAATTCCTGTTTTAGGAGAGCCAGAAAACCGCTTGGCCTAATATTTCGGAACAGCTGTGAAGTATTAAATGTTACCTTCAAGCCCAAGAGAAACCTTTCCATATTGTGCTCAGTATCGTTATTCCTTATGGTTTGAATGACTAGCTGTTTAGAGATGAGATTTTCTTTTTTCTGACAATACAGAAAATTTTATATGTTCAATAGTACAGCGATGGATTTGCTTCTTCGATGTTCTGAATTTGGGCAAGGAAGTATCTACGTTTACCGAGTACCGATACTGATTACCGCAAAAAAATTCCAGTTCTTCCCTCTACTAATTATCGTCATATCTCTTTTTCCGGGTCAAAGACAACGTTAGGCGGCCAGTTCTTTACCCAAGAACTTAATTTACCTTAATTCTGCAGCTGCCGGACTCAGTTTTATTACTCCCTGCTTTCCTTTCCCTGAAGTCTGCACTCGTGACTCGTCTCTATAACCAACGCCCACCTACTTCCTCACTGAGACAGAAATGCGTGTTGCCAAAACCCGATGCGGGTTTGATTTTATAAAACGAGTTGCATTGGTTTTCCTCAACGAGTTTTCTTACACCGCGAATGATTTAACTTGCCTACCTATGGGTTTCAGAAGCCACTTGAACAAATTCCAATGTGATTTCCCCTTCTATTAACGTCTAGCTTTGAGTGCACCGATAAGGGCCAGCAGAAATCTACGCAGATCTTAAAAAACTTTTCATTTTTCATTTTATTCACATACCTTGGAAGAAAGAATACAGAATAAAATCAACTCTGTCTGTAAGATCATGCCAAAAATGACTTGATGCACATACTAAATGAGCATCACGGACGACTATGCAACATGGCATGTGTGCTGGCATGTTGCGAAGTGCTCGTCTCAACAAACGACCGTTCTGGTCACCACACATGCACGGCCTTCACTCAACCTCCTTCACTTTCGCTGCAACTCCACATGGCACAAGTCATTTCGTGGATTCCTCGCAACGGCCTCAAACGATGGCAAGGGAAAACGCTATGCCATGACTATGGAGAGTCGGATAAGTTTTTCATTTTATTTTCGACAGTGAGGAGAAATCGCTCTATATCAGACCTGCTTCCTGTTAGGCCGCACCTATGCCTGGCGAGCTCCCTCCGTGCCCGACGCTTTCTCAGTTTTTAGGCAGAGCTCCGACTGGAGTTTCTCGGTTGAAAGTGGACTAGAGCCAGTTTTTCCGGCCCGGATTGTTTTGATGAGGCCCATCCGGACCTTGGGTACAGGGACCGAGTTTTGGGCTCCAAGTCATGCTGCGGGCGCTGGGACATGGTGCTGGGACAGACCACCTAATTCAGTTTGCATGGACTCTTGAATCTAGTCTAGTCTTGAGTGTTGTCCAATCTAAGATCTAGTCCTGTTGACTTGGACTCTTGGATCTAGTCCTGTTGATTAGGACTTTTAGATCTAGTCCTGTTGACTTGGACTCTTGCATCTAGTCCTGTTGATTAGGACTCTTGGATCTAGTCCTGTTGATTAGGACTCTTGGATCTAGTCCTGTTGACTTGGACTCTTGAATCTAGTCTTATTGACTAGGACTCTTGGATCTAGTCCTGTTGACTAGGTCTCTTGGATTTAGTCCTGTTGACTTAAACTATTGGATTTAGTCCTGTTGACTTAGTCTCTTGGATCTAGTCCTGTTGACTTGAACTCTTTCTTCTAGTCCAGTCGAAGATCTAGTTGGTCTACAAAGACTTTTGAGTAAACGAAATAAATATCAAGTTGTGCAAAGGAACATTCGAGGGAATACATTTATTGTATCTGTGAAATTTAGCGCTCTCATTAGGTCTGAAGATAACGAGCTGAAGGTTAGGTCAGCATTTTTTTTAAATAGATAGGATTTTGGTTCCGTTATGGATTATCTTTTTTTTCTTCATTGCTCTCTAAGTTTCAGTATTTGTTATCCCTTTTCCAAAATTTTTCTAGTTTAATGAACTTCTTTCAATCGTGTCATTTCTATGCTCAAGCCGAGTGTGGGACCACACCTTGTACATAGATTCCGGGTGTTTCCTTAATTCCGTGCTAAATAGCGTCACACTCCTGCCTCTGTTCGAACACCCATCGTTGTTTTAGAGAGGTTTAAACTAATACATAATTTAATCTCAAAGCACCGAAGGTATTCTAAATTAAACTTATACCCTTTTACATTCTATCTTTTATAAATGATTTTTTCATGTAGTCACTGATATGCCTGACGGTGTACAAGATGTACGACTGGTTAGTCATGTCGTCGAGTTTAAACCCTATCATAGAGCTGAAGTTTCACACTGGTGATTTAAAATTTGCCCAATAAATTCTCACTCAGCAGAGAAAATGCTGCGTTTTGAATCTATATGCATTTTGTGAACTCCATGCAGCGCATTCCCAAAACTTGCTGTTCTTAAATGAAAAGAGAGAAACGGAAAATTCCGTGGGCATTGTGTAGCATTTTATTTGCGTTAAAAATCATGATGAGAACCAAGATTTAGAACAGGAAGTTTAATGTATTTGCACCTCATCTCGCTGCAATGAAATTGAATGTGACCTCATCAGAAAAACTGAAAATATTACAAAATTTTCTTTCAGGAAGATAGAAAATGAAGTGAAGAACCTGGATTTGCCTATTTGACCCCATTTTTTGCCTATTCTTTCGACCCCAAAAATTCATTTTCTACGAATTCAAATTTTTTCCCTCGTGCTTTTTAAATCAGTCGTCAGGAAACCTAGAAAGTCCTTTACAATTCGCTAGTTAAGGACTTCTCAGCAGTAGATGAATAGTTAACGTTGTAGCTCATTTGACCGGCTGCTTTCCTATGTACAATAATTGTTGTTTAAAAATTCTTGATGCTCTATGCAACAAACCTTATCTTTCCCGTATAATGAAAGCTTACTGTTCAGTTTACTGCAGAATAAAACACAACTAATGAATAAACTCAATCCGGAGACTACAAGTCCTCTACGTTACGCAATGATTATCCCCACAATTCAGTATGCTATTATGAAACAGAACAAGTATTGAAGACTAGAGTCATTGCTCATCCTGTGAGTTTCGCATACTTTGTATTACAACATATTCTGATATACTCGCCGAAATAACATAAACATGGACTCTGCATTTACGACCTATTCACCTTATTTAACCTTAGACTTAGCGGCCAGTAAAGTACAGTACAGAGCAGCGCAGCACAGTACAGCGCAGTTCAGAGCAGTACAGCGCAGCATAGCGCAGAGCAGTACAGCGCAGCACAGTACAGCGCAGCACAGAGCAGTACAGCGCAGTACAGTGCAGTACAGCGCAGCACAGAGCAGTACAGCGCAGCATAGAACAGCGCAGTGCAGAGCAGTACAGCGCAGCATAGTACAGCGCAGTACAGAGCAGTACAGCGCAGTACAGTGCAGTACAGCGCAGCATAGAGCAGTACAGCGCAGCATAGAGCAGCGCAGTACAGAGCAGTACAGCGCAGCATAGAACAACGCAGCACAGAGCAGTACAGCGCAGCATAGAACAGCGCAGTACAGAGCAGTACAGCGCAGCATAGTACAGCGCAGTACAGAGCAGTACAGCGCAGTACAGTGCAGTACAGCGCAGCACAGAGCAGTACAGTGCAGTACAGCGCAGCACAGAGCAGTACAGCGCGCGCAGCATAGAACAGCGCAGTACAGAGCAGTACAGCGCAGCATAGAACAGCGCAGCACAGAGCAGTACAGCGCAGCATAGAACAGCGCAGTACAGAGCAGTACAGAGCAGCATAGTACAGCGCAGTACAGAGCAGTACAGAGCAGTACAGCGCAGTACAGTGCAGTACAGCGCAGCATAGTACAGCGCAGTACAGAGCAGTACAGCGCAGCACAGAGCAGTACAGCGCAGCATAGAACAGCGCAGTACAGAGCAGTACAGCGCAGCATAGAACAGCGCAGTACAGAGCAGTACAGCGCAG
>JACJUY010005076.1:4844-15623 GCA_014220935.1 Platorchestia sp. MABIK
AGCAGGAAATCAGTTGAGTAGCAGCAAAATCAGCAGGAAATCAGTTGAATAGCAGCAAAATCAGCAGGAAATGGAATGTAGGAAGGTTAAATAGTCATAAACTTCATCTTCAGAAGGATATGACGGCACACAAATTTCCATTCACCTCCTTATAAAGTTGGACATAGAATTAAAGTCAGGTTTAATTCCAAATCACAGGACGTGTTCGAATGCTTCATGTAAGAAACTCAGCTACAGTAAATTATAAGCCTGGAGAGTACCGTGTTCAGCCGTTGAGCAGAGCCTGAATAAGTAAAAGAACAAACACTCAAATATTAAAGCATTCGCTTGATTGTGCCTTCATGCCATGAGCTGGCAAAGAAAAAAATGTATTTTGACTGCGTCTGTTGCAAACAGCTAACGATTGCGTTGATTTTCTACTGAAATGTCACTAGAAATTTCGTGGTGTTAGACATGTAGACATGAGGGAACTGACCTCGATGGCCTTCAAAACAAGCGTTCTGCAGGTGAGGCAGAAAGCTATACTGTACATTAGAATGGAATATGCATGGTCATAGGAAAGAACTTAGTGGCCTTTTCTCCGACTGCTTCCTAAGTACCTTAGCGTCAGACACCAATTTTGCACAGGCACCTGAGTAACATTTTTAGTCATCAATGTTCTCGGATCGTCACCAGTACATTCATTTCAATGAAATATCACAACGCGTGGGCATTACATAATATCCATTTGGATCTAAACAAGCATCGCACACTCGACTTTCTGGGTTAGGGAAACTGTGATGTATAAAAACAATTGAAATCAACTGGGTTGATTTACTTCCATTTAGGTCCGTTTTGACGAGACGGTAAGGGTTGGCGTTACTAAACTAATGCTGTTTTTCATCTGGCAAACATGAAGAGTACTCGAAAAAAATAATTTTTCGACGCTGCATATAGTGTCATAGTAATTAAGTATAAGAGAACATGCTGTAAAATCATAAAAGAATGAACGGAAAATGTTTATTGACGAATTAAATACATACAAACATTTGTACTTGGGAATTATTGTAGAAATACAAGCATACACAAGGATGAAATGCGAGACGCACGAAAGATGTTCAACTTGCAAATTTTACAATCGAGTTTGGATTTTCCTTGTGTTCTGGATTCGCAGGAGTTAGTGAGTTCGTTGCGTGAATTTGTTCCCTCAGGGGGATACAACTATTGTATAAATAGGAATTAGCGCTCCCAGAGGGAAAATGTGAGGTCCCGAGCTGAGAGTTAGGTATGCTTTCTTTTTGTTGAAATAAAGTTTTTGTTTTTTGTTTTGTGAGGGATCATCTTTTTGATTAGTGGAAAAATAACCTTATCGATTAAATTTTTGTCTATAATCAGACGAACGAAGCAAAAATGGGTGCGCCCTTGCAGAACATGCAGTATTCGAATTACGAGTCTTCAAATTGTACAAACAAAATGTATTACTTCAGTGAAAACATCCTAAAAAGTGCGACAAAACTATACTCCTCGCACTTATTGAGAACTGTGAAGTGCGCCATGCAATACAATTCATACAACAAAAGCGACAGAGCTGTGCTAACACCTTGTCTTACCTTCCTCTGGCACACAACGAGGCGTGGAGAATGCCTGGGCTGCAAATTTCATGCCTCTAAATATTTCAACACTTTTAAATTACTTCGTCCGCCTTGCACGAGCCGTGGCTTGGGAGCTGGAGCGTTAGGCAGGTGAAGCTGATGTGGCCTGCCAAACGTCCTCACAACCATGCTGGGTGAGAAGTCACCTTTTCCGGACTAAACTATTTCTAATGGAAATAGACTAGACTATTTCTAACAGAAATAGTTTAGAATGAGTCAGTAACTTGAATACCTATAGGCACTAGAAATACATAGCATTAACAAACGCACAACGGTACGCACAAGAAACAGCAGGTCAGAGATAGAGCTGAGGAACGCTGGTGAAACAGCGGGTCGCACACAAAGTGACTCATGATGCCTGAGTCAGGTGCCCCTAGAGTGTCCGGTAATTATATTGAATGAGTCGAGTAACGCGACGCTAGATAGCGCGACGTGCACTTGCTCTCTGGTGCTGCTATAGCGTGAGGTCTTCCACACTGTAGCACGAGATCTACCTCTATCTAGTACTATAGTGTGAGGTCTACCCCACTGTAGCACGAGATCTACCTTTTGATCTACCTCTCTCACACTATAGCATGAGATCTATCTCTAGCGAGTACTGTAGCGTGAGATTAGGTTAGGTTGGGTTACTAACGGATAGCACTTATTTCTATACATTTAATTTAGCGATAAACACTTAATTTGTACATCTCAAACTGTGCCTGGGTAGGCGATTTGTGGCGGTAGACCTCAGGCTTTAGCAGCACCTCCTCACTCATACCTCTTTCGTTGCATTAATGCAAAAAAAATATTGCCATTGATTAACAAAATTTCACTGCAACAAATTTCACTCATACCTCTTTCGTTGCATTAATGCAACAAAGATATTGCCATTGATTAACAAAATTTCACTGCAACAAATGTCACTCATACCTCTTTCGTTGCATTAATGCAACAAAAATATTGCCATTGATTAACAAAATTTCACTGCAACAAATTTCACTCATACCTCTTTCGTTGCATTAATGCAACAAAAATATTGCCATTGATTAACAAAATTTCACTGCAACAAAGATACAAAACAAAAATATTTTTAAAAGCTATATGGTTCTATACCATGTTTCTAAATTTGATGATTATCCTTCACGATGTTGAGTTTTGATAACTGATCCAAAAGCTAATAGTTTGTCTGCACTAAATTTCTTTTTCTACGCCCTGCAACCTCCCATGTTAACACTTTGACTGCGATGCGACCCATCGGTGGGTCGTGCTTAAGTTTTTCCTGCTGCGAAACGACCCATCGATGTGTCCTTTGAAATTTTTTAACAATCCTTTAACATTATTGGTATTCAATGTACCTAGTTAATGTTGAGTATTTATAAAATTTCTAACAACTTTTGAATTTAAATTTGAGTTGGAGACTGAAATTCAGTTTGAGGCACCGGACCACTACGCATATTTTCCAGCCTTCATGATTAAATTTTCCGCTCCCCGACGCAATCTAAGCCGCATTTTCATACCTCGATTCTTTACGAGAGTTCGCAGCCTTTCTTAATAAAGTTTTGAGGACGCAAGCAAACTTGTACGGATGTTCAAAAATGCCAAACTTATTGACATTTTTAACATAGAGCGAAGCTCCCAATAGCAACAGCATGGAACAAGCTGCATTTCATGAATGCAGCATAAGTTTGCATTACATGGGAAGCTAATCTTCCTTTGAGAAGAAAATTTTCGCTCGGTCACTTTTTTTGTTCGTAGCCGCCTTCGTTAGGATGAATTCATGTACCGACAGGCATCAATTAATCTTTTCCAGATATTCATCTATCAAAATTTTAAAGCGCTTTTTGCGTTTTCTTTTCTTTTTAAAGACCAGGCGGCCATTGTTCAAAGGTCTGCTTTACGGGACCGCCCAGACGATAGACGACGGCGTAACCTCGTCCTAAAAATAGATTGAATTTTGTCCTCTGAAATTCCGCGTAAAAAGGAAACTCGATCGGCGTATTTGGGAGATTGGAGGCGAAGAACGAGCCGCAAAATCAGGTCATCCAGGGTAAAAGCAGAGTTTTAGCAGATAATTTAGGGACACCAATTTGTTTCTGCGGGCATCCGTCGAAGGAAATTTTACAAATCCAACTAAGCAAGAGGTAAGTAACAAAGGGCTGTTAAAAATTAATTCCAATGTTAGATCACAGCATATCAGGAATTTCGAATTATTTTATGTAACTGAACATCTACGCGGCGTGCGCTCCATTAAAGTGAAAACATTTTCAGTTGATAAAACGCTAACTTTCCTTCAGTCCGAGAAACTTTACAGGCTTCGAACCGGCGCTCTCTCTCAGGATTATCGCGCACACCCAACAATACGGGTGGACTCTGAGAGCAGGACTGAGAGCGTCTGACTCTGAGAGCAGGACTGAGAGCGTCTGACTTTGAGAGCATGACTGAGAGCGTCTGACTCTGAGAGCAGGACTGAGAGCGTCTGACTCTGAAAGCAGGACTGAGAGCGTCTGACTCTGAGAGCAGGACTGAGAGCGTCTGACTCAGAGAGCAGGACTGAGAGCGTCTGACTCTGAGAGCAGGACTGAGAGCGTCTGACTTTGAGAGCATGACTGAGAGCGTCTGACTTTGAGACCAGCAGGACGGAGAGCGTCTGACTTTGAGACCAGCAGGACGGAGAGCGTCTGGCTCTGAGAGCATGCAGGACTGAGAGCGTCTGGCTCTGAGAGCAGAAATCGATTCTGCAGCTTGCCTCATTTTCCAAAAGACTTCTCTAAAATATACCAACATTTTTTAGTTGTAACAAACCGCAGAAACATGAGACGAAATTTTCCAACAATTCACCTCGCCACACCAACAGAGCCTACGTTTTTTTCTGCCAAAGTCCCCGAGCTCGAGATAATATTTAAATCAAATTTGAGTACTGAAACATTAAAAAACTCAAATGTTCATATTTTTACTCGGAAAAACTGCATATAACGGGGCCAAACCGATAGAAGAACTTCCTCAGCCATCCGTACCATTACGGCGACGTAAATTGCTTGAAAGAACGGTCTGTGAGCAAAAGGCTTTGGGTTTCAGAAAGCAAAGCAGAGCGGCGGCCTGTGTACGATTCCCATTGCCTTATCATAGCTGGTCCTTACCTCCACTCTATGTCGTCATTCGCATTCCTGCGATATAAAATGGTCTGTGCCTCCTTCCTGTCGTGTTTGATTTAGAAATGCCAATTTCGGTGGCAGCTTGAATAGAGTTTCGTATTTCAGCCCAACAGGACCGACTGTTAGTCAATACGTAGAGTTCTGGTTCGAAGGCATGGTTCCAATCGCAAGAAGTGATGTGGAAACCCGACGGTGATGTCTATTCTTTTTCTCCGTTTTTTTAGGTGTGACGAGGCCATTTTTATTCGTTGCCAATACACAGTTGTTCCATACTTAGATTGCAGTAAGACCACCGAAGCCAGTCATTCCTCAAGTGTAAACAAAGTCTTGATCGAACATGCGAGACTGGTACACACGTGTAGACCTACACACGTCGACCCAGAAACCAACCTTTTCACGAGTTATGCTAATGGTTCTCTGATATAAATTTTCCACAATGATCTGCCAGGGTTGAGGTAATTTGGGCCGTAGAATAAACTAATGGTTATACACTGACAGACTCAAGTGAATAATTCTTCTCACGCAGAAGAAGAATTTCTCGGATATGAGATATGTTTTCTGATTTCTTCACGAGAACATGTAGTTAGAAGACAAATAACGTTTGCATTCGATGAGTTTAAGTAAAAAGTACAAACTTGAAAATGGGATTACTCATCGTGAACATGTAATATTGCTGACAGATCGAACAAACCAAGTAAACGATACACTTGATCGCTGAAATTTAGGTTGAATTTTCCCAACAAGTTGAGCAAATTTCAGGACAGCCTGGATGCTCCCCATGGCGAATTGAATTTACTCGCTTTGCTTTGTCACTCGTTCAACACACCATACAGGAACTGTTCATCATGTGCCTGTTTTCAGTTGAGAATGATGTCTAAGAATACCGCAATTTTGGAAGGAAAAAATCAATGATAGAGCACTCGTTACTTTCTAAATATTATCGTTCGCTGGATCTTTTCAGACATATATTCCCTCAAACATTGCTCGAAATAAATAAGATTCTTGAATAATAACCGTGTCTAAAGCTGTTTTTAGGCTTGGAATATTTCCTTCAGATAATTCTCGCCATCTCTCATCAGGCTCCGCAGGATGACGGGGTGCTACACTCCCCTTGCGCCTCACGCCGGCCGCTCCCGACATAACTCTTAAGACTTGACTGTAGCAATTTAATATTCAACTTAAATTTAAAGTCAACTGTAGTAAGCAATGCTGAAAATAGCAAACATTAACTGGATCGTGTTTTCATTTAGTTTTGAATGAGCATTTTTAAAAGAGTTTATACCTACTGGTTGATCAGCAGCGTATTGTAAATCGTCTCAGTAATCAAATAGCGCTCACGTCGCAGTCGAAGTGTCAACACATTCACTACGTTTCTACGGTTGGTTTGGGTAGGTTGTAAGTAGCAGAATTGGGATTTCAACTTTACTGCTCGAACACATTTTTATCTTTCCCAAGAAATACGAAAATACAAATGCACGATAACATTTCACCTCGTGTGATAACAGTTCTTCATTGAAAAGGTCGCGAAACAGATGAAATGTCATTCATTTAAATCAGAACGTGAATTAGAAATTTACCGATTGGGACAAATATGGCCCACTACTCGACGAACGTTTCAAATTAATACGTCAAATTTTCTTGCCTCCATGTGACGCGGTGGTGCGTGAGAGCCGCAGGAGTGTGCGGTAGAGAGGTTCTTCTCTCTTTCACCATCGACGGAGATGATCAAACTAATTGACCATGATTTAAAGAGAGAGTTCACTTGCATGAAAAATACTAAACCTAAATAAGACGTTATTTGAGAAACACAATAGGATCATACAGTAGTTGCATTACGGAGTAAATTACTAGAGAAAATGGTATGGAATTCGATGTAAATATCCCGCGTAAAATTTCCTGCGTAGAGAAGAACGAGATTGTTGAGTAATTGTCTGCATGGGCATACAAACTCACTTTGCTAAAGTAACTCCATTTCAATGAAATTAACTTTTGGAAAACGCATTACAGATGTTAGTATTTCATAATTTTCATTTTAAATTAATAAGTGAGTAACTGAAACCCCATGGGTTCAGCTGACATCCAGTAACCCCAAAATGAATCTCAACCGACTACAATTTAGTCACGCGACTAACAACTGTCAGAAGAACTCGCACCTAACAAAATTTAAAAATCAAGAAACCGAAAAACTTTTCATCACTTGCGCTGCAGCTGAGGGAGTTAAAAAGGGAATAAAATCATTTAAATTTAGGATTACTAAACTAAACTAAAACTAAACTAAACTAAACTAAATTTTCATTTAGTTTTATTGTATGGTCTGTGGAGGCCTAATTGACCACAAGTTCAACTAGAATTGAGCGTGTCTAAACTTCGGCATGTACTTACTCATGCAGTCCTGATCTATTAATTGCTCAGTCTGGAACGAATAAAACAATTACGAGCAGCCATGCAAACGCAACGGCGAAATCAACAATCGCCACAAATGCCAAGGAAAGAAAAAGGATCAGCTCATACTCACTCAACCTATCCTACTAGAATGAGCCTCTCACCCTTAACAGCTCATCGACACCCCGGAAGCTTCGAACCCAGTGAAATGAAACAAGCCCCGCTCCGCTGGATAAGCAAGAACTTGCAGTCTCATGCCATCGTATTAGCTCTTTTTGCCAAATATTCCTTCAACACAGCAGCCGCGTCATCCACGAGGACAACATTATGAAGAAATTATACTGGTGCAACGAAATAGTCAGCCTAGTAATTTTCGGGGACGAGTGTTCGTGTATTTTAAGTTGGCAGAGAGTTCTCGGGTCAAACAGGAACAGAGAAACATCTTTGCACAGTTGACAAGTTTTCAAAGAGCTACAAACTTTCCTTAGCGCAAAAAGTGTTCGTACGCCCTAGAAATTGCAGCCTCACAAGTTCCCTTCGAGTAAAGTTCATATTGACGACCTCTCAGTTCGGACCATTTTTGAAAATGATCAGATCCTCATATTTCAAATTTTCTACCAAAGAAATGCGAGAGATCGAGTGCGACCTTTTTTATTTCGCATTGAATTCTGAGTTTTAGCTTACTCCTCGCAAGTGAATTTCACGAGGAAGCTGGTCACAGATGCTGAGCTTCTCCCCACATTAATTTTTTACACTCTTTACAACTGTACATGTGTGCACATAAACAGCTCCGTGTAATCATCTAACATAGAAAATAGCAGAAACATAAAAAACTCGGTTCAAGATATTACGTCTGTTTGTGTGAGCTAAACCAGACATACAACGAACGTAGCACGTGTCGAAGAATTCCACTAACAAGTGTTTTGATATTGAAAAATAGAACCGTGAAAAGAGGATGAGCGTTTAGTTGAAGTTCCCTATGCTGTGAAGGGAAATTGGTAGCAAGAAACAAAACAAAGAACTATAAAAACTGTAATTCGATTTCAACTATATCGGTGTCTCCTTTTTTAATTGCGACACTTTCAATTGTTAGTCGAGACATTTGGCTCACTCAACGAAACGAATAATATTCAATGAATCAACACCATAAAATAAGCTAAAGTCAAGAAACTACTGTTGAAAACCTTGTAAGTATGTTAACATTTATAAAAATCGATCAAGGATGTTTCTAATTTACGAAATGATAAATTTTTACTCAACATATTTTAGCAAATAGAAATCCTACATGTTCAGGTAAGAACAGGCGGCTTGTACACCTATTCCCAAATTACTGGCAACTAAGATTATTAAACTCTCATCAAAAATAATCCTTTTTTTCCAGATTACGGCTGCTAAACTTAGAGCAATGAATTAATTTTATTTTTAAAAATTAATAATTAAAATATGAATATAGTTTCAGTGCACACCAAGGAGGAAGACCCAATGCCAATGGAGTGCGTGTAGCACAAAAAGTTTAATAACAGGGTGTCAATTGCAGGAGAGTCCGTAGGGCATAGGTTCTTAATCTTTTTTCAACTAAGGACCACTTTTATTCCACAAAAATAAACTGAGGACCCCCTCACATGTGTTCCCCTCGGAGTATGTATTTGTATATATACATTGTACGCACTGTTTCATAATATCAACAGCCGTGGAAAACTGTGAATAAATACTTTAACTGCATCCACTGTTAAATTCGTTAAATTTTTTGGACCCCTTGTTAAAGTGCCACGGACCACACTTTGAGAACCCCTGCCGTAAGGCACTACCGGCAGCTTGGGAGTCAGACAGTCTCAACGCCTGCCCAGTGGTTCTTAACCTGGGTTCGATCGAACCCCAGGGGGTCCGGTGAGTCAAACCTCTGGGTCCAGCATGTTACAGTTTATGCACTAATGCACTATATAGTTAAATACATTTGTTTTGAGTTTGAAGAAAAAGCATTTTCCTTTATCAACTACGAAGGGTTCGATGAATGCATGTATGGAACTTGTGGGGTTCAGTACCTCCAACAAGGTTAAGAACCACTGCTGTAGCAGCTGACATGACCACCATCACCACCACCATCACCACCACCAACACTACCCCCACCAGCACCACTACCACTACCACCACCAGCACCACTACCACTACCACCACCACCAAAGCATGCCTCCCTCTCCTTCCTAAGATGTCGTTTGATCTCATAAGAGACAAAGATGCGCGGACCGACGGTATGCATAGCAGATGTTGCGTTGCTCATGTTTATTGGCAAGGGCATAAATTTTTTCCGGTATGAAATTGCCACTGAAATTAGGCATGCAGAGTCGGCAAATAATGCTTTGTTTTTCGCTTAGTAAAACGCAAGCCATTTTGTGAAATGTAGCTACCGGTTGGCCTGGACTTCGGTAAAAGTTTTGTTCAGCAATTCAATACACTGGACGGTGCAACCATACAGAAGTGATCACCATCTCCTTCCCTGCTTTGCCTTCCTTCACTGCTCCAACCCACGGCATTTCAAACTGTCCCAGCAACCAGCAAGATCAGTCAAAAAATTATTTTATTGCTTTTCAAGCTAATGCTCTCGGCTTACCTTTCATATACAAAATTGAGGCCGTGACACCACTACATTTATTTGAAGCCCCAGTCGCATCAGTAAATGGAGTTACGTGTAATCGCAGCTGAGGCTAACTTGAGTTAGATTGAAGGAAAGCTTCAGTTCGAAGCAGAAATTTAAAATGAACTGCTAACGCAATCGTTAAAAGAGTCTTCAAGATTGACTTGGAGCACCCTGAATGAGAAATGACTCGCCCTTCGCGCTGTCGCCGTTAAAACTCAACGTCAGTCGCACTCACTGCGAATTAAAAAAATTTTGACGCTAGGTGCGTGTCTGTGTAACTTTCCTTGCACCAAAATTTCCTCGCATCGCATGGCAGAGATTTTAGCAATTTAAACAACTTATTTACCACAAACGACACAGCAGTAGTTCGTTTCTTAAGTCTAGTACATTTGGCATATTTGAGTATAGGTACTTGTGGACCCGAATAAGTTCAGCAACTTCTAGGGTATCCTATCATCAACGCTATTCTTAGGTGTACAACTATGTTTATCTCAATTCACTTAACCTAGTAGCGCACTAGACTGATCAATGAATTGGCTTACTCAAGATTCGATGGTTAATTTTACAATATTAGTTGATATGGGCTAGATGCAAAAAGTATGTGTATTCTAGTAAATACTTGCAAACAGACTTAAGATCATTGTCATTAATCATGGCAAATTACCCAATCAGGATGATTCATGTAGCAGAAAATACGCCATTACCTTGTGTGATTAATATTCTGATAGATTCAAGATTAGTTTTAAAATCTCTGTCAGAACTTTTTTCACGGATTCTGTATTTTCATTTTCATCTCATTGTTTGAGATAAATGTTCATCATTAAAATTGGGCAATCTATTTATTCAGAACTTGAAAATGTGTGATGTTGCAGTTTTATACCCGCATATATGTTCCCATTCTATGCTCAGCAGCAGGTGCAGTGTGTGCAGCAGGTGCAGTGTGTGCAGTGTGCAGTGTGTGCAGTGTGCAGTGTGTGCAGCAGGTGCAGTGTGTGCA
>JACJUY010005076.1:15817-61737 GCA_014220935.1 Platorchestia sp. MABIK
GCAGGTGCAGTGTGTGTGCAGCAGGTGCAGCAGGTGCAGTGTGTGTGCAGCAGGTTCAGTGTGTGTGCAGCAGGTTCAGTGTGTGCAGCAGGTGCAGTGTGTGCAGCAGGTGCAGTGTGTGCAGCAGGTGCAGTGTGTGCAGCAAGTGCAGCGTGTGCAGCAGCTGCAGTGTGTGCAGCAGGTGCAGCGTGTGCAGCAGCGTGCAGCACCACACTAAAGGAGACAGGTCACTCTCTGGCCGGTGACGCAAGTCCACGTAGTCATGCCCCCCTTCACAACCACTCCCTTACCCTCTCTCTCTCTCTCTCTCCCCCTTATAGCCCTCTGAAAGTCTGCCCTCACTCTGTACACTCGTCCGCTTCATTTCCTCATTGCAGCAGCTCCCTTCCAACATTTCTATTTCGCTTCCTCACGAATCTTTCCTGCTCTTTCTCGATTTTGTGCCTGCTTCTTAAGCTCTCGATTTTGTGCCTACTTCTTAAGCTCTCGATTTTGTGCTTGCTTCTTAAGCTCTCGATTTTGTGCTTGCTTCTTAATCTCTCGATATTGTGCTTGCTTCTTAAACTCTCAATTTTGTGTTTGCTTCCTAAGCCCTCGATTTTGTGCTTGCTTCTTAAACTCTCGATTTTGTGTTTGCTTCCTAAGCCCTCGATTTTGTGTTTGCTTCCTAAGCCCTCGATTTTGTGCTTGCTTCTTAAACTCTGGATTTTGTGCTTGCTTCCTAAGCTCTCGATTTTGTGTTTGCTTCCTAAGCCCTCGATTTTGTGCTTGCTTCTTAAACTCTCGATTTTGTGTTTGCTTCCTAAGCCCTCGATTTCCGTCACCTCCTGGTTCTCTTTCCATGCCTGTGTGTTTGGAGTAGCTCTATTTGGCTCGCCTCAACGAACTTCACGTCACAAGGCTGACTCCATTATTATAGAAGTTTACTCAGATCGTCCTGGTTTCATAGCTGAGCGGGACTCATGAACATGTTTATCGCTTTTATCTTTACACATCGGTGAACGAAGCTTTGTTGTGCAAGTTACGTGATATTGGAAGATTCTCCCTGCGGTTCCTCCTTGTTGTTTTGAAAGTTAAAAGTGCGAGATTTCTTTTTGATTAAATGCGTTCTACATCATGGAAAGCCTCCTCAGAGGATCTAAGACAGCTTTTGGTAATGGTGTAATAATTCTATTCGATATCGGCGAAAATTGCCGCTGCTAATATACGTGGATTCTGCTAAGATCTTCACAACCGAAACGCGACTTATTTTCAGATTAGTGTCGCAGAAATAGTACGAAGAAGAAACAGCAATAATAAATTTAGCAATTTTTATATGCAAACCATCTTTACGCGTTCATCACGTGTGTAAATTTATTTTCGGAGCAGTAATCGATATCTGCTATTTATAATAGTTTCAATTACAACACCCACACTGTTCCTGCGATCTCTGGACTAAATTGGGTGTCGATTTGTGAGAAAAGATTGTTCGCATGAAGCTGACAACTTTGCATTTTTGTGATAGAAACAAAATAAGCCGACGAACAAACCGACAATATTGAAGTACGAACCAGTTTTACATTTTATTTTTGAAATCGGCTTGCTGCTTCTAGGTCACCATACTTTCCCACTACGAGAGCGTCCGAAAAGTGAAAAGATACATGATTTCCAGGACTCCAAGTCGTTTAGAGCAAGGTTTGCTGATTTCAAAGACGGTGTAGAGAGAGAGAGAGAGAAACAGCGAGAGCTCGTCTGAAATACCACTCGCTTGTTTTGACTCCCGAACAAGCAGCATTTATACACTTCAGTGACATTCTACGTGATCAAATATTAACTGTTGCAACTTTAGTCTAAGAGGACATTCTTTGATGTTTTCTAGTCTCTGCAATGCTTGTCATCATTTAAACAAGATAAAAGTCATTTCTAATCCCCAGATCACGATTCCAGTACGATCGAATTTTCAATACGAATAAAAATTATGCATTACTATAACAAGCTATAACAACTTGAAAAGAGCGTTTCATGCGCACCTGATGTAAAAAATAACTTTTCGTCCAACATTGAAAACAGAATGGTACTTATTTTCCTTTATCGAGGGAAGAAATACGAAAATCCTCAGATTTTTAGGATATTAAGCAATTTCGTCAAAAACTTGTGTTTTACACTATGCTGTAAATTGCCAAGAATGATTTTGAAAAACTCCCTCACGTAAGATTTTACCGAAGCTTAATATAAACGCTATCCCATGAAATGAACCGAGAGTTTTGATTTTCCGTCAGCGTACCTAGGAACATTTTGGAGCGTTATTTATGCCACGTATGCTCTCCAATAATGACGAGCCTGACGCTCCATTGGCTCGCTCGCCTTGTATCAGTGCTGCACTGCCCTCACTGGTAGATCAGCATTAAATTGCAAACTGGTCACTCGGCTCGGCTCGTGCTGAGTCGTGCGGAAGAGGAGCTTCTTTTAAACAAAACAGGCGAGCCCCAGGCAGAAAATAACGTGCACATCGCAGTGTCCCTCGTGGCCGACTCGATTAACCACTGCTCGAGCAGACTTTCCTGACGCTCGCCTCCAGAAAATTGGACTGGTTCTACTAGGCCTCATTTTAGAATTTGTCCGTCCCTTCCAGAATGATTGACAGAAAAAAAGTAGTTACTCTTGCTCTTCACGGTCAGTCCCTCCTTCCAGGAAAAACGCTGCGCTGTTATAGTTTAGTATTAAGGAGGTGGAAAAATGTTTTTAGATATTATAATTTACGCCTATTAAACTAGAAATAAGACGTTCGAGAAGCCTCATGGCAGGAAAATATTTGCTAATGAATAATTCAAGGGTTTTACTATTTTATTGCGAATTTACTTTTATGCTACACATTTAATTCCTAAAATATATGAATAACCTTACCTTTTCTGAGTTGAATGTGAAAAATACAATAAAAAGGTCTCTTGAAAACAGATGCATTGCACAAACTTGAACCGATCCAAACACAAGACAAATGGTAAGGTTCACTGGCGATATCACCAATGATAATTTCTTTTTCATTGCACTCACCGTAACCCCAATATTATGTTACATCTATTTTAGATCACCTATGCACTAAAATTAAGTGAGCAAAGCGATTGTATAAAAATTTAATTAATTTTCAGAAAATCTAGGAAAGTCGGTTCCAATTGTTTATAGATCGAAAATAGCGAAAATTCGGTGTCATGAATGCTGGGGTTTTTCATTATGAGAAGATAAGTTCTAATGGGAATGTGATTCTTTTTACAGGTAAAAAGTCTATATTAATATCTCGCACCTCCCCTTTCTCTCGGAGAGCGGAGTAGGCCCAGTAATCTTGAAGAGTACGTCTTAAACCTTTTAAGGAGAAATGACCATTCAAATATTACTGTGTAAATTACAATTATTGATCCATAGCTTCATTTCCTAGAATCCATTCATGGAAGTACTAATAATTCCCAAGTTCATAATTTCGTCCCATCCAGGAGATAATAATCACATATGATCTAACGTACTCATGATATAGGAAACGCGTACTCATGATCTAGGTTGTGAATCAACTTAGGTCGAGATTTTAGCACATCCCAGCTCTGACCCCCTTGCTGGTGCCCATGCCAATCAACTCAAATTTTTACTATGGATTGCCAAAAAAGCATGAAGAGTGAAATATGTAAACTATTAACGTGTATATAAACTGTGAGAGGGACTCAAGACTTAAATGTTGTTATCCAGTACAAAATCTGCATGAGAGTTTTCTTTGTTTAAATTCCTAAGCAAAGTGGTTCTTGAAATTCTTTCAAAATGTTCGTTAACAATTGCTTGTACGTAGAGGATCGTTGTTTGGTGGTATCAATGGATCAGGGATATATTTCTTTTTAAATTCTAATTCAAACTGAATTAAGAATGCATCGTACGTTATAGATATTTGTATAGTTCATAGAGTGAGAAATACTGAAACAGGTCTTGAGTCAGTGGCTTAACTGCGTCGTAGTTTCATAGTGCATCGAGAAGTGAAAAAATTCTGAACGAAGAAAAATTTCAAAAAGAGCAACAGAATTTTTTTTTCGGCTCAGGTTTAAGGTTTAATGTTTTTCGCAGTGTATAGTCTTTGCGATTTCTCTTTTGTAAGTCTAGTGCGTTCTGTGCGGGTTAGGTGTACGAATGTGGGCGAGCCAGCCCAGATGACCAGCTTCCCCTTTAATGCTTCAAGTGCGACATGACCCACCGGTGGTCACTGCTGGGATTTTCGTAATGCTGCTGACAGACCAGCAGTCACTAACTTAACTTCAATAAATGCTTAATGAAAGCTAAATTAAGTCGCGATCAATTTAATTTTAATTATTTTCATAATTTATCTAGAATGTTAACCCTGATTTGAGTTGAATATTGACCTTCAGTTTAACCCAGCGCACTTAAGGTGTAAATCCTAGTAAAATAAATACTCCAGCCTGCATAAAAGCTCAATTTGAGTTCTTATGATACCGGTTGTGCCAGACGCGCTTCCCAACATCTGCAGTCTTCGAAGCAGCCTCAGTTGGCGGCATCACTCACGACGAAAGAAGCTTTAACGCAACATAAGAAGTAATGTTTTGCGCGTGCTATTTGTACGAACTGTAATTCTTACGAACAATGTCACACGAATCAAAATCGTCATCCAAGTAAGTCAAACCAAAATTAAGGACACCTGAAAAAACTGATAACGGGAAAAATTTGCCAGCCAATATGCGGCATCTATGCCTGAATTGTGAGAAGTTTGAAAAGTTAAAAGAAATACCGACATTTCATTGTGAACAGCATGTACCTCAGTAAATGTTATGTTCTAAAATTATTTTCCTAGTACAAGTGTAGTACGTTCATGTATCAATAACCGGCACATAGGAACTATTGGAAGTTGTTATGGCACAATTGTATTGCAATAAACATAAATATAAAGCATTTATTAGACAGACTTTAGTGCCGTGAGAATTCGTGAGACGGGAGAAGCCATGGAAAATTTCCCACGCATTCGAGGTTGCAATCTAACGACAGAGAGTTCAACTCTCACTAAAGGATACACGCCAACAAAGGAGAGTGATAACAAAGACGATGGCAATACAATATTGTGTGACCTCGTGAGCCGCAGCTTGGCTGGTGCAGATTTGAGTGCAATGGCGGCGCACACATAAAACTGTGCGGTGCTTGGCGAGTGAAGTCGGTGCTGCGTGGCGCAGTACTGTTCCAGGGGATGTGCGGGTTACATACATCCGATTTGCGCATCCTTTCCAGGAACAGCTCGTGCTATGTGTGATTTGTGGATCCTTTCCAGACACAGCTCGTGTTATGTGCAATTTGTGAATCCATTCCAGGCACAGCAAATTATTATCATATTTGATCTATATAGAAAATCAACCCTGATTTGAGTAGAATATTGAACTTCAGTATAACCCGGCGCACTTAAGGTGTTAATCCTAGGGAAAGAAATACCACAGCCTATCGTAAAAGCTCAATTTGAGTTCTTATGATACCGGTTGTGCCAGACGCGCTTCCCAACATTTGCGATAATGTGCGATTTGTGCATCCTTTCCAGGCACAGCTCAGGTATGAGCACTGTGCCTCTTTTTCTCCGCGACCACCTCTCCCAAACAAACGAGAAAACAAAACCCACTGTTTACGATGTACTTTATGACTGCTGAAGTTGGAACTTATTTTCATTTTTGGCTTCTAAAAACACAGGATAGCAAAGCGAAGAACACGTACGTAACAACTAAGAGAGGAGCAAATTTTTCACAAGAAAGCGCATCCTAAACTTTAAAAGGCATTGCAAATTTCGAAAGCAAGTTTACCCTCGCACAATTGCCGAGGGTGAGTTGCTGCGCTGACGGTGTTTTTAGAGGGGAACTTTGGATAGGAGAAGCAGCGTCGGCATCGCTCCGGCTGGCGCGGTGACGGTAGCAGCACGCGTTGCCGCACCTCACACGCTCGGACGGCCCTTTTGCGTCCCTTGCGCGAGGTTCTCAACCAGGGGCGAGTTCACCCCTCGGGGGTAAAAAATTATATAGTCGGGGGTAAATAATTCAAGTAGCTGATAATTTAAAAACAAATCAATTCAATTTAAATTTGTAAAATAGGAGAGAAAATGCAAAGAAAGTGTGCATGTGTGTTTTGTGTGGGAGTAGGGGGTAAATGGAGAAATGCATAAAGCCGAGGGGGTCAGTGGTGGAAGAAAGGTTGAGAATGGCTGGTCTACGGCATGCAGTTTACATGCTTCACACTCCACACAAAATGTCCACCATAGCAAACAATAAGGAATCAATACACGTTGTTGGTTCTTGCGACATTACCCAGTCTAACTTTTTCGCCGGAGCATGCATGTTTTCGCCGAAAAGTAACTTAATTACTGGGGCGGCGAAAAACATGCATGCAGGCGACGAAAAAGTTAGACTGGGTAGGTTAACTGTTTCGCGACGGACTTGTGTGTTTTGGGTATTGGCAAGTCATCTTATATCGATGTATAATTTTCCCATTGTCGCTAGGTGAGGTACTGACGGCACATTTTCCTAGATCCAAGTTTTCTCAAATATAATTGATGCGGAAGGCTAAATCGCTGTTTCTTCGCGAAATCAAATTCTGAAAACAAATGAGAAATTTCAAATTTGGTTCTGTTCAACACCTCAAGAATTAATGAACTCACATCAAATGCGTGTAGAATTTGAACTAATTTCTGTAATTAATTTTTTACAAACCCATTTAAAGTCGAACCTCAAAAAATATCGCAAAATTTATTGAAAAACGTATGACGGTAATTATACACATGCTCTCATTTGTTCATGAAGTTATAAATTTTGTTTTTGTTTTCAGGATTTTGTTTTTACCAAAATTAGGGCAATTTTTTGCCTCTCACACACAGTTCAGTTAACACAGCTCACGTTCAGTGAAGCTCCACATCCACAGAAAGGATTAAAGAGCAACTTTTTGTTTCGTATTATCATGTCGCCACCTCGTATATTTCCATTTCCAATTACCTTGGGCAGCGCGCATCATGAGCATTTGAAGCTCCAACGGAGTTTGAAATCACTGACCTACAGCCGAACCTGAATTTTTGATCGTGTATTGTTTGTGGACTGATGAACAATTAATTCTTTTTATTTCAAGCGTTTGGAACGAGCTGAGAAGCGGAGCTGGAGCCTCATTAAAGCTCTTCATCAGTTAGGGAGAGGCGCTCAGCAGCGAGCGAGGTCCTGGGAAGCGTCGAAGAGGAAATGATCCTCGGCAATAAGTCATCATCGCTGCTAAGCTCCTAATGACTGGAGGCTCAGCAATATTAAAACGCTTTATTTATTGCCGAGCACATTAGTGAAGGCCGAGAGATAACTGGCCACTACCAACCCATTAGCTGGCAAAAGTGAGAGCGGAAACGAATAAAGGAGCAATTCGCCTGAATCATAGCGTAACTATTCTACTTCCACCTCAGTGTAACGATGCGGACTTTGTCGAGCCTATTGAATACTAATTGGTAAGTAGAACTCGTTACGTATGTCGTTTCATTCACTGCTTTCCGTGTATTGCCTTTCATTCACTGCTTTCCGTGTATTGCCCTTCATTCACTGCTTTCCGTGTATTGCCCTTCATTCACTGCTTTCCGTGTATTGCCTTTCATTCACTGCTTTCCGTGTATTGCCTTTCATTCACTGCTTTCCGTGTATTGCCTTTCATTCACTGCTTTCCGTGTATTGCCTTTCATTCACTGCTTTCCGTGTATTGCCTTTCATTCACTGTTTTCCGTGTATTGCCTTTCATTCACTGTTTTCCGTGTATTGCGTGCTGTAATCCCCGAGCGTTCAGTACTCTTAATTAAACAAATGATTTAGTTAAGTTTTTATAACTCTATTACACACAAAATTTTCTGCTAGTAAGCGTTTACGGGTAACATTACCGACTGCCAAAACGGAGCCAAAGTTTAACGACCAGTGTAGAGTTGAAAGAAATGGGATCAAACTCTACAGGATCCTTTGGTTTATAAATGCAAAACAAGTCCATGAAAACTTTTTCCGTGTGATGCTTGTTTCGTATTTTGCATCGATCAAGATCCAACACCTCGACAAAGGTAATAAGAATCCTATAGTATAAGTTTTAAGCCGCATGACGAGCCATGGACAAACAACTTGAATGTGACATGCATGGAACACTGCTTGTATCTGCGCTGTGGCCATTGAAACTTCGTGGTGTTGATTTGTTATCGAGATCATCCTCACTTTTTCTGCGGAAACCAGTGTTTTGTTTAGCACACCACGTCTCCATAACAGCCGCCGGTGTACTGCGTTCAAAAACTCTAACCTCAAACGTATTCCATTCCTTGATTTTATCCTGTTTAAGCAGTCATTCACATTAATGTACTGCTCTTTTTCAAGATTATCTTAAAACTAAAGAAATCATATTGCACACGTGTTTCGCTGGAGGAATAGAAAAAAGCTGTCAATAAGCATTGTAAGGAAATTCAATATAAAAATGGCAGTCATTTGAAGGAATGAGACTTTTCGGCTGATATTTAAACAGAGTGAAATTAATTTCAACATATCGACAGTTGGTCAAGTGTCCTCTAGATTAAACCGATTCTCGACTAATTCATGTAGAACCGAATTTATAAATATGAGTGCTGATAGTTCGATAAAAGATCGCATCGTTACGTTAATCGATAATTAACATCGGTATTCGTTAGTTGGTGCTGCAGGGCTGGGCCTAATTTGGGGAAGACTGGCGAGCAGCTCCAGGTGGAAATTCACTCCTGAGCGTCAGACTTCGGGGCGCGTCGACGGCGAGTGAAGCTACGTGTGACCCGACTGTGAAACTGTGGCTCCCATTTTCTTCATTCTTATCTTCACAAACCATACCGACTGTGAGACTGTGGCTCCCATTTTCTTCATTCTTATTTTCACAATACCATACCGACTGTGAAACTATGGCTCCCATTTACTTCATTCTTATCTTCACAATACCATACCGACTGTGAGACTGTGGCTCCCATTTTCTTCATTCGTATCTTCACAATACCATACAAGACAGAACGCTACCTGTCTGGTACCGGCTGTTCTAACAGTGCTGAAGAGTGCGAAAATCAAAAACCGATGTTTGCAAGAACAGTCTCGTCAGCTGAAATTTAGCAGGACTTCACTGCCATCACTATTGAGTTCCGTATTCCGCAGGGAGGGAATTTAAAGGCGAGAAAGAGTGATAGACCTCCTTTAAAGAGTGATCTCGCTAGCACTACAGTTCCTTCCGCACCACGAAAGTGTGCTGCCAAATGACAATGTCATTGCGAATTTTGAAAATTTCACATCTACAAAATATTAATTGACTTAGACCAGTTTGCTTTCTTCTAGGATGCTACTCATCGTTATTTTCATCACATATTTACCTTTGTCACCCTTTTCACATTTCTGCGTCATGACACAAGCCTGCAAACGTTAACCATTGATAGTTGAGTGAAATCACTTGCTCGTAAGTTACAAGATCTTTTATGCCTAATAGTCATGCACATATCACTGATATCATGTATTAGCTTTGTCCTAAGGTATTTTGGGCAATATTCATGCTATGCCCGGTCATGTACTTTCATCAAAAACATTTTATTTTTGGAGTCTATAAACTAACGCTTTTAAACTGCGTTACTGAACTTATTTCTAAACTTATTTTTTAATTTATTTGAGCTCTTAGGGTGTAACTTCAGTTAATTAAAACTATTTTAGCATATAAAAACAATTATGAAAGTGAGCACGTTTGTTCCATCAGTACATGATACAGTTCCCACACCAAGGTGAGAATGGCGGGCAAAGACCAAATAAGCTCCCTCGCTTAAGTTCAAGAGAAATGCAGAGAAGGCAATTAATGGTCGTAATTTCCAGTCCAACTTGCGAGCGTAACAAAACTTGGCAGAATATTCATCAATGTACGATGTATTCATCAATATTTCAGATGCTGACGCAATATTCACTAGCAATTTATGGAAAAAAAAATCATGGAAAGGAAAAAATTTTACAATCGCGTGTTTTTCGAACGTTGCAAAATAATCAAGCCCGCAGTGTAATTAGACACTGTCTCGACTGTCTGTTGTGAGCCGCAACTGTGAAACTTCAATAATTTTTTATTCAATACATTAAGGAAAGTTGCTATAATTTTTAAAAAGATCATTACTTAATCTGAATTTTCCAATAGATTAAAGAATTATTCGCACCAGTCATACCCATGAAACTTCATCAGTTCATTTCACTTAAACGAAGAATGACACAACTTCATAATCACCGTTATTCTCCTTATGTAATTAAGAAGCTATTTAAATGCCCTAGCGATGATAAACGGCGTCTCTCTCCTGTAGGTGCGTTGCCGTAGTCAAATGCCATAAACTGAGCTGCTGTGAACTTGATATTCGCGGCAAACATGCAAAGGTGAGTCTAACATGCAGCCGTTATTGTGCAACTGAGACGCTGAAAAGAAGCCAGTGAGTTTTCGATCCTACGAGAAGCAGAGTTGGGCCATTATTCTTGAGACACAAAAAAAATCAAGTTCTCGAAACTATGAGAAGCAGAATAGATTCATTATTCATGAGAATAATGTGAAAAAAAAAGATTAAGTTCTCGATCCCCTGAGAAGCAGAATACGTTCATTATTCATAGAAGATTACTCACCTGATCACCTCGACCTTGCGCAGAGTCGGCGCTGTACGAAGCCCTCGCCACCGCTCATCAGCCGGCGACGCTGGAGACAGTCGGAAGCACAGGGCGACTTTTCACGTTTCCAACTTCACGTTTTTCTTCACCGAATTATGCTTATATATGTAAAAATTTGGAACACTTAGCTAGTCATTTTGAAAGATTACATTGAAGTGAAACAGCGTCCGAAGCCTTCAAGCGAATGCACGTACTGTGATGTGTATGGAAAATTTTCGTCTTTCGTCGTTGAAAATCAAATTGCACTCGAAAATTCTCTCGATGCTCCTCTCTAGGTGTGACAACTAACGATTTTTCCCACAACTTTTCACAAGGTAATTTAATTTCCGAATGATCACCTGCTACACCGATCTCGAGTGATGCTCAAGAAACCCTAATTTCCAGGCAGTGGTGATCAATCCATTGTTTGTTGAATTAAATTTTAGCGGTTGAGCTTCCAATGAACCTATGATACCGTTTTCCTTGAATGAAATAAAGGAAGTTGGAAATCAGATATAAAGGTATATACATTCAAAAGCATGGATTTTTTTTCCAATATTGCCAAGTAGAGTTTGAATTTCCGCTAACAACTCCATCCTACCTTCTTGAAGAACATAAACTTGACTGGCGTTCAACTTTAGGAGAAATGGTTGATCTACATTTCGAAGTTTATTAGGATTTTACAAGGAAAACGAGTTGTCTGTGCCTGGAGCTAATTTCTATTCTAGTCACAAGCGATTGTGGAGGCAAACCCAATCCAACTTCTTCAAAGTTACGCTTATATCACCGACACAAGAACATTTAAAAACCCCGAAGAAACATACCTAAGCCAGTATATAAGTGAAACGAAAATCAAATGAAGAAATAAATACTGCCCACACGTATCAATCAATATATTAGGTAATACCTAAATTTTGGCTTCCCTCTTAATGGATAGAAAAAACTTTCGAGTATTAATTGCAACAAGAAGGTGCGCTACATACGTACGCTGGACTAGTTACAAACTGAACACATCAACGAAGCAAATTCATGTACTGCAGTGTTTTTCCTTAGCAGATGAAACTCAAACGACGCTGCACCATCGAAGAGAGCTGTTATAAGTTTTTGCGCAAACTTAGTTAAATTTGAGTGACATCATCCACCAAAATACAGCAAAATACGCGAAACATACTTCACGTATAGCATCAGCTAAATAGAGATTTTATCAAGAATTCCCCTGTGCATGTGCGTAACATGCAAAATGTACGTGGTTTTTAAATTCAGTGAATTTTTTTTTAGAATTTCTAAGCGCTGGAAGGATTTTTCAGTAGCGTAAGACCAAGACCCAGCACAAGGTTACCGATGTTGTTGGCGTCAAGTTCGGGCCACGCTAACTTGCCGCTAACGAGGCGAAGCTTAAGTCTGCGATACAAGCGGATCAAATTACATACAAGGTCGCTGGTAGTGCTTTGGTGAGATCGACTACGAACTTCAGATGTCAATTGCAGACTTCTCGTACCATCTACCATTATCGCAATATTCAGTTTTATCGATAGAGGCGTAAAAATTTGAAAAATATTAAAGCAAATACTGCAAAATCTAAAAAGGTCGGAAAAATACATTTTCAAAGCCCAAGATCGAGCTGCGCACACCGGAGAGTGGCAACATGTTCTCCAAGTCTTGGTCGCTCACCTAACCAGCGGGCATTGAGCCCGATTTTCCTTAAAGTTCAAATAAGTCATTAATAGTAGATAATTTTAATGAGAAGCCATCAATTATAGAAAGTTTTAATGAAAAGTCATCAGCAATATATCATTTTGATGAGACTTTTTAAGATACTTTTTTATCGCTCCCCAACGCAAGATTTTTCGATGGATAACTGCAATCGGAAGTAAAGTGATTGAATTGGTTTTACGATAGAACGGAACATTTGGTGTTTTGTTTGCGAGCGCCTTCAAATTCTAGTCTAGAGATGATCGCATCGAATATAACCTATCTGTTAATTACATGTGGAGCGTGAATGTTATTTTGAATAATAAATGTAGAGATCTTTTTCCTCGTAAGTATTAAGAGCACGAGATACTGAAAAGAAGCGAGTAAGAGCTTAGCCTTAACAGTCGCTTGAATTATTTTTATCCCCTGTCGTTACGTTCCGTACATCAACCCTAATTCTTTTATTCCATTTCGCGATGAATCTTAATTAACAAAAATCTTCAATTTTAATAATTGTTTAGACTCTCGAGCAAATTCCAGTTATCATTAAACGTAAGAATAATGCTGTAAGATACCACATTGACTTGTCTTATTTTAGTTAACTGCATCAACACTCGGTCCGTATCTTCTAATTTGGATTGAGTGGACAGCGAGGTAGGAAATTAGTTTTCGTATGATCTCACTTTACAAATTTGCGATAGGGGCTTAGCCTAGAGATTATGCGAGGGACTAAATTAACCATCATGTTTGGTGAACGAACTTCTTTTGAACGACTTTAGGGCAGTAGAAACCGATGGTCTCATACTGGAAAATACCGTCATCTTCAAAAACGTTAAAACTTTTTGAGACGTAGGCTTGGTAATCGAGTGCCGGTATTTAATCTAGTAGCATTATTTCCTCATTACGGCCCTTGCAGACTTATTTCCAGCCTAGGTGAATAATCCCTAGATAATAACATTTCACCCAGAGACCTACACTGTGGAAAAACATTCATGATGGCTAAATCAGAGTAATCGGGCTTTATTTCCTTATAAAAACAGGGATGAAACCCTTGAAATGTGATGCATGATAAGATGAATTTGCCAACATGCAACTACTCGTAGACAAAGGTTTCAAGCACCCAAATTTTTCGACAAGCAAGTTCATCTAAGCCCCGAATTGCTGAGCTGTAGATACATGAAATCCCTTAATTTCTTGAACTACAGACACATGAAAGCTCGACATGACGACTAACTGAGGAAGACACAATCAATAGGCAGGCATGCAGACACAGCGGGTGGGCGTGCCTTGTCTGGGTCTGAAAGAGACGATCAGTTCTAGCTTACCTGACGCGTACTCTAAATCATTTCTCTTCCTAAGGATTCAAATATCTGTTTTTAGTTGTAGGCCATTCACGAAAAAGTGGCTCGCTCTGCATCAAGTTGAAAAATAAACCTAATCATGAAAGAAAAATTAACTTTGGCCGATTTATGTGCAAATTACTCGCACAATTCGAAATTGACAACCCTACGACGAAAGGATCAAACCTGATGTCGTTTTTAATTAATTCAGCCTCATTAATGGTATGTCACAGTCTCTATAGGTTTCAAGAACAAGCAGTTTTGGACACCTTATCAACCGTAACTTCGTTTTTGCGCCATATTTCACTGCATCGCATTTGGCCAATATTGAATTTGATGTTGTCAACGATTTCAATAATTTCGTTGCCACATTTAGGTAATATGGTAGATTGGAACATCTTTTACACGAATGACATTGTGCTCGCAAAAGCTTAGTTTGCGAGATATAGCGTAAATAACGTTCAGGTAAGAATAACATTAACGGCAGTTTCAATATGGCTCCTCCGGTGTATGGCGGATACGGAACACGCGCAGTCATTTTGGCGGGAGAAAACCATCAGTGTCGGGATGGCTAGGTTAAGTTATTTTAGGTTTACTTGGGTTAGTTTATTTAACTAATCTAACTTTACCTAATCTGACCTCAGCTATCGTTATGTCAATACCGTATTTCTGCTTATTTACGTGTCCATTTGTTCAATTTTATATACGACGTTCCTATAACTTCAAAGTGAAATATCTCGAAAACTAAACATTTGCGAGCGCAATGTCATTCATGTAAAACGTCTTCAAATGTCTCCAATTACTTAAATTTCGCAATGAAATTATAAAATTCGTTGACAACATTTAATTCAACATTGACCTCGCATTTTTGCAACCTGAAAATTCTGTGCGTCTCTCAGATGCTAAACCCTCCATTTGTAAGGTCACCATCCTGCATACCTCATTATAGAAACTGCGCTTTCAAAGTCACACCGCAGTGGATGACCCGACAATGAAGTAATTCCATTTGATGTCACCGAGAAACGACTGGCTCGAACTTAACCCTCACATGCGCTGCATTTACTGCATAACAGTGTCACATTACAACTTAAGATATAACTGCTCGAATTTCTTTTACGCCGTAGTGGTAGAATTTTTCTTTCGTTTCAAGTCATGCAGCAGCAGAGCCCGGCCCTCTGTTGGTGCTCCACATGTAGCTAGTATATACTCCCTCCACGGTGCTCCATGACTGCTCCAGTGAGATAAGGCCGCCTGACTTACGTACCCACCAGGCGCATGCGTTACGAACTCCTGTCTAGCACAATATTTAAATGGAACATGGGAGAAGGAATGCAACGCTCTTCTTCCCATCATAAGTTAAGCATTGTTGCACATTTTATAATAATGTTGATGGTAGGATGCCTTTGAAGTCACTGAACTTATTCGGGCCCACAGGTAGCTGTGCTCTAATTTGACAACTGTAGTAGACTTAAAAAACAATCAGCTCCTGCATCGCTTGGGACAAATAAATTATTAAAATTGCTTATACATCAGTGATAGCCTTAGTCAAACTTCTGCCGGTGGGGATGTATACCTGCCTGTGCACTTTACATGTAATAAATACTAAAATCATTTTTGTTATTTTTTCTATGTTGACTTCAAGATTTCGACGATTGGTCCTTCGCTATTTATGCTTTCTGACTTAATTTTTCGGTCACCATAGAGAGGTGTGAAATTTCTCAGTTCTGTTTCTACATCATCTCTTTTCATTTTCTCTAAGAAGCTTGTTACTTATTTCTTTCATTTAATTTTGCTGCAGTTTTCCCGTTCTCTAAGATTTTATTGATGTTTTGCTTCTATCTAAGAGTGTCTTCTATGCAATATATTGAAGGCAAGCTCTGATCAGTCTGATATTTTTCATTATTGAGCACAAATTGAAAGTTAAAATCACTTTGGATAGCGTGTCGCAATGGTGACGTCACTAAGTTTGTTTAAAATGAAGCCGTTCTATTGGCTAGCCGACCAAGAGGTGTATTTCCCCCATAGAAATGACTTTGTTTCCTCTACCGTGGTCTACATCCGCAGTACTCCTGCTCACCGTACACCCATGCCCGAGGTGCGTTGCGTTCACCAGCTCCTCGTCTCGTCATGTGTATCAAAGATGTACGAGGGGGCGCTCAAAGTACGGCTGCCTGTTGTAGAATGTTGTCTCATGAGAGTAAAGAGAGGCGCTTAAAACTGAACCTTGAATGTTGTCTTGTGCAAATTGTGCATGAGAGCAAAGAGAGGCGCTTAGAACTGAACCTTGAATGTTGTCTTGTACAAATTGTGCATGAGAGCAAAGAGAGGCGCTTAGAACTGAACCTTGAATGTTGTCTTGTACAAATTGTGCATGAGAGCAAAGAGAGGTGCTTAGAACTGAACCTTGAATGTTGTCTTGTACAAATTGTGCATGAGAGCAAAGAGAGGCGCTTCGAACTCAACCTTGAATATTGTCTTGTACAAATTGTGCATGAGAGCAAAGAGAGGCGCTTAGAACTCAACCTTGAATATTGTCTTGTACAAATTGTGCATGAGAGCAAAGAGAGGCGCTTAGAACTCAACCTTGAATATTGTCTTGTACAAGTTGTGCATCAGTAACACATGTTCGAGTACCCTCGCTGACGTACTTATTTCAATTTTAGCAAGTGCACGTTGCAAGTTAATTTACTTGAGCCCTCTGTGTGAAAAACAGAGAGACGGCTGAATATGAATTAGACCTATGCCTCCCTGCCACGCAGCTGCTTCACAGATCTCGGTTCCATTGGATCACGGCTTCACGGCTTCTTCTACAACTGAGTTTAACTTTTTTTGCTAATTCACTCCCGTGTTTTGCTCCTTAGCAAGACTCCTTAAGACAGAAAGCTTTGAGCTATGGTCCATCAACATAATTACAGGAAATGCTTTAAGGATCAGTCATAGTTTTCATTATCTAGAACATCCAACGTACGACATTCCGTGCCAATTATCTTGACACATCTTCATTTAGAAGTATTTAAAAACCTCATTCATTTATTACAACCTGAGAACTCCTCACAAACCGTCCTCGCGGCTGTAACTCTGCCTCTCTTTTGAGCATAAACTATTAAATAATGTCGGGAATTAGGAAAAAGCTCTAATGAATGTATTTAACTAACGATATATTTGAAAAATTTAATCGTTAAACTTTGAACCTTTCGCCTCAGCGACTTATTCGCAACGGGATCATTGATAAAGAGCATGCTCGTATTTTGCTCTTATTCACGACAACAAAATTAATTCACAAAAATTTTCGAACTATTTGGGAATAATGAGCAAATCAAGTATGATTTACATTGCTTCGCTGTCATTACAACGAAATTCCATAGAGATGACATCAACGAAATCAGAGATTGAACCCAAATCATTGAAATTACAGAATTTCTTAATGTGTCATCAAGCAGTTCAATGTATGGAAGCAAATGGCAGACTGAGGGATTGAAGGAATTCCGAACTTGAAGGCACAATTTATAATACAATTAGAGGTTTTCTTTCAGGTGATTTCACCCAACGTCTGTGCTAATAATTGTGGTTATTTTTCAATATTAATCATTGGGAATTTCGAATTTTCCATCGAAATTGGAGAACACAAAGTCAAATCTATTTGCGTCAATCTGAGAAAACACTGACATCAATGTGTTGGACGTAACTGTCAATAATAATTTAAAAATGAATAATACTCTATCGCGCGCTGTGATGATTGGTAGCGTCTGAAAAACGCTCCTGCGAAATTATGCGTCAGTGCAAAAAAAACTGGTGCCCGAGTTTGATGTTTTAGGGTAAGTACTCGATAAAGGCGGAAGTATTAGCATTGAGGCAGTGAAAAGGTAACTTCATTTATAGCTCGCAAAAATATGCAGCTTAGGGCAAGAGCTTTACTGAGTTTTGCACGCAGATGCCTCCCTAGTCGTGAATTTTTTCTAGTTTAGGGGCTTAACTCAATTTCAGATGAGAGTCTATGCTGAAGCAAAATGATGGCATCTTTTAAACAGTGAAGTAGAGACGTACATAATATGACAGCGTAAGAGTAAAACGTTTCGATTCATACTTATTCCCAGCAAAGGAGTTCAGAAATCGCAAAATGAGCGAACATCCTATTAAACTCTTCTTCTTGATACTTTTTAGCTGACGTAAAATAGTAGATCCAACTAGTAAATCGGTGAGCGAAAAAAAATTATATGTTACATATCTACGTGAGTTTAGCATACACTTTTTTTGTCACTAAGACGTTTCAAAAAGTATTTAAAATTAGATTTTTGAAGACGAGCAAATTTTGAGAACTGTTAAAAATGAGTTCCAGATTTTTATTTATCCGTGGGTAACAATTTTCACTCTGAAGCTCACGCACAATTTCCTCTGACACACAAAATAAGAGAGATGCAGGAATACAATGAAGAAGCGTCTAATGAAGTGCACTGATTGCAAAATCTACCTGCTATTGTTGAGACTAGATAACGAACGATGCAAAGCGCACAAGTAATCTTGTATTGGAATGATGAGTCGAAAGAATACCTCATCCTTGTCGGTTGTATTTTAAATGAAAAATTCTCCTTGTTACCATCTGAACCAACTAAACTCTTCAAGAATTTCACGAAAAACTCGGATGAAAAATTTCACACATGGAAATGCCGTCACCACCAAGACAAAACCAAAAGTCAAATACTAATTGAACGACCTACTTACAGCCATCACAGGACACATTCTTAAATCTGTTTTGGCCTAAACTAACTTCATATTTTCAGATCGAGAAACTTTCATGAACTTCATGGTAAGAGTTGAAATTGAGAAGGAAGTTCATTTACCTTAATTCCTTAACGAAGTTGTTCCTTCGTTTAATTCCGAGTTGGAAAACTCCGGTGTTCTGATGCGAGCAATTAAGACCTTCCAGTTCGATGATATCAGTCGGACGACCTTTGAAATTTAGTGTAGGAGAATGAAGCCTGCTCGCTTTTACGTCGGCATTTGATTTCATTGAAATGCTCCATTGAAAATGTTGAAAGATTACTAATTACTATTGTGCTGATTATATTAACTGTACGGTGTATGAGAGAAAAAATTTTCCCTACTCTTTTTCTTTTTATTTCACCAAAAGGAGTTTTGAGGAAAAGTATCACAGACATAAAACATTAATTCCACTTATTTCTTTACCCCATGAAGCAAATCTACTAAATTCTTCAATGAGATCAATTCCACGAACCAGATTAATCTTCGCAATAGTAATCCCAAGTTCAATTTCTCTGTCTGAGGTAGCTACGAATGGTACTTTTCAACTTAACGCCAAATTTCTTCTCCTTCTTTTGTGTGATCATACCTACTCCAACGTAGGCAAAATGTTTTATTTTTTCTATGATTTCCCAAAACATATATGCTCAGGAAACAACTATTAGCTGATAACACTTTTTCTTTCGAGTTGTGGCAACATTCAAATGCTGCACATGAAAATCGCTTCCTTGTCATGATTATGTGTGCTTCCTTTATCCGCGTACCAAGAACACTACATGCTCCGGAGTGACCTTAAAGGGCTAATAGGAAAATTTGCTACAGTTTGATTTTAGACGCAGGCTTTGTTTATTAACAGTTTTGGTCTTATCGGTAATGGCAGCTTACATCAATGAGACCTTTGAAGAGCCATTGTTTATTCCTCGTTGTGTTTCTCTCTCGCCAACATTCCCATGAAGTGAAGTCATTACATCATTCTAGATTAATGCTGATCTATCAGGAAAATGTTCAATTACTAATCCGGTTTATTCTCTCATAAAAATGTATTCTTCGCTCATACAAATCTATTCTTCGCTCATACAAATCTATTCTTCGCTCATACAAATCTATTCTTCGCTCATACAAATCTATTCTTCGCTCATACAAATCTATTCTTCGCTCAAACAAATCTATTCTTCACTCATACAAATCTATTCTTCGCTCATAAAAATCTATTCTTCTCTCAAACAAATCTATTCTTCGCTCATACAAATCTATTCTTCGCTCATACAAATCTATTCTTCGCTCATACAAATCTATTCTTCTCTCAAACAAATCTATTCTTCGATCATACAAATCTATTCTTCGCTCATACAAATCTATTCTTCTCTCAAACAAATCTATTCTTCGTTCATACAAATCTATTCTTCGCTCATACAAATCTATTCTTCGCTCAAACAAATCTATTCTTCACTCATACAAATCTATTCTTCGCTCGTACAAATCTATTCTTCGCTCAAACAAATCTATTCTTCTCTCATACAAATCTATTCTTCGCTCACACAAATCTATTCTTCGCTCATACAAATCTATTCTTCTCTCATGCAAATCTATTCTTCGCTCATACAAATCTATTCTTCTCTCAAACAAATCTATTCTTCGCTCATACAAATCTATTCTTCTCTCATACAAATCTATTCTTCTCTAATACAAATTTATTCTTCGCTCATACAAATCTATTCTTCTCTCAAACAAATCTATTCTTCGCTCATACAAATCTATTCTTCTCCCAAACAAATCTATTCTTCTCTCATACAAATCTATTCTTCGCCCATACAAATCTATTCTTTGCTCAAACAAATCTATTCTTCGCTCAAACAAATCTATTCTTCTCTCATACAAATCTATTCCTCGCTCATACAAATCTATTCTAAACAGTAAACGAACACATTTTTACAATCCCCCCAATTTCTGAGAGTAATTTTTTTATTTTACATTTTCATTGGTCATTCCCTGCACAAGAATTTCACGATTTAGAATCAAACCTCTATGCATTGGAGAATTACGAACGACCCTGAATACAACACTTCATTCCTTCAGTTTGGCAACTGAACAAAATCTTAGGTACTTGCTACGGAACTGAGCAATCTCCCGCAGAAATATTGTTAGAATTTTATTCAATGTTCTCATGAATTCAAACTTTCTCGCCAACTTATCATAATGATTTCTCTTGTTTGCCACTCTCACATGACAAAGACAATCCCTACGGCAACGACAGCAATTCAATCCTCTGTCACGTCCCAAAATTTTCCTGAGTCGACATACAAATCTATTCTTCTCCCTTCATAGAATTCATGCTGTAATAGATGAAGTTACCAGCAGGCCAAACTTAATCATTTCAGAAGTAATTTCAGCGTAAATATTACTGAAAACCTTCAATTCTAGAAACCGATTCTGTTGTAATTCTTTAACAGGTTTATTGAAGTAACCAAATATGGTAAGTGGGCACTTGTCAACGTGTGGTGATCATTCAAATGAAAAAGCGGTTTCTCATCCAACCATTTTACCTTATGGTAAAATGAACAAGAAGTGAATAGCTCAGTTTTCAGTTGAGGAAGCCATGAATTCGATCCCTAGATGAATTCAAGAAGAGAAAAATCTTAAATTGTACAACTATGTTGTTTCCATTTCATGTTAGATTCATGTTGTACTACATGTTAGAAACCGAGATCAGTAAATTCATAATCTAATTTCACAAAACTTTAAAACACTGCCAAAAAAATTCTTCTCACTTTACCAATGAGTACGAAGAAATATAGTTAGTCTTACGTAAAAATTTTCAATGCATCCGTAACGCAGCTATGTTGACAGACGTAAAATTGGTAAATACTTTAGAACTATGTTTTAATGTATGTACCGCAGAAATGTTACTGCACTCGATTCGCTCTAGATTGTCAGAATTTATTATCCAATGGAAGCAAGAGAATGCTATATCGCATAAATCATTCGTGCGACTGTGACCTTTTTTACAAAGGTATCGTTACTATGCATCTTTTGTTCATGTCAATATTGTTGATACATTGTAAGTTTAGGTCGGTACCGCTGTACGAGATGTCTGATAGACGCTTCATACAAATTGAGCGCTACTGAAATTGTTTGATCGATAACGCTGTAACGAGCATGTTGCCGCTTGCTGGTGGTTTGTTACTATGACTCCCTCAATAACGCAAAGTGTACATACTTGAACTTCGCTCTGAATTAAAATAAAGTATACAAAACTTCCTCTAACTATTGCATTTTTTGCGTTGATGCAACATTGCTTCCATAACGAAACAGCCTTGAAATTGAGGTAAACTAAGAAACAGAATGAAATTAAAATTACAGGATTCAATTGTAATGACTCATTCGGTATGAAGCCCCAATGTTTCGCACCAATACTTCACAGGCAGTCCAAAAAGTCAGCAAAAACCTCTAGAAATTGTACTCAATAACAATTAAACCTAAACTCCTTCCTGAAATGCACGCTAATACGTACTTCACGGCAAATGTTTGTGTAAGAGTATTTTTTACGTGCATTTAGGGAAATTTTATCGTAGCTTTAGGGGAAAGTATTCATGACGGGGAAGTGAACGAACTGATTAGGAAAATTTGTGCAAATTTAATTGCGGGCTTTTAAATTCACTCAATTGAATTTATAAACTGTCCAACTGAATTTTGAATTTGGCTGCAGACCCATGAACAAGATGAGTAGGTGGGTGAGTTACGCGTATTTTATGATTTACTCATTATCAGTCACTTGTGTAGTTATAGTCATCTAGGTATTCATTTTTTTTTTGTTGTTGTTCTCTCATCATGCGGATCCTTTTTTCTCTCTAAAATCTCAAATCCATTGAAAATACTTCCATTTTTCCAGAGATGATTTTTTTTTTAATTTGTTCACAGTGATTGATTTGTGAACAAGGTTTCCTTAACCCGTACGTTTTAAGAAGCAGGAAAGTACATACGTTTATGCTTGCCTGAGAAAATTTTTGCATGCCATGTTGACAGCAATTGTGTGCTTATTAATTCACACAGTTTAATTTATAAGACTATGTTACAGCTTTAGCTTAGCATATTTGAGAAGTCGATACTTTGAACCATATTTTTTCAAATTTTGTTCATATAAAATTTTGTTCATTTGACTATCTCACTAAACCTAAACTTACATCGCGAAGTGACATGCAAGTGGCAGCACTATCTCCAAGCACGCGCTGGTTACCTAAAATTACCGGTAATTAAGAGCAAAATTTGGGAAATCTTATCTTTACAAGAATTTTGTTCTCTGGTTCACTAACAATCCGTTGTCTGTCATTGAACGAGTCAATCAGAGGCTAATGCAAGTCAATACTAAATCTTGGCAAAAATATTGAGTACCATAAAAAATGAATAAAGTTTCCTAGATAATAGAAAATATCATCTAGATGATTCCTGAATAATAAAAAATAATAGATGACGTTTCCAGCAGGCCAAACTTCTTCATTTCAGTTAGATTGTCTGGTGGACGTAGTGATGTTAAATGCAATCAAATTTGACCATTTCGTCGCAACAAACAATAACCTCACCTAAAAATGGTCACAAACTGCAGCATACGGGCCCACTTGCACAACACATTAGGAAAAACGAGCGACATACCTGCATCTCTCCCATCACTATCCTGCGACAAAAATGTAGGCCGCTGGCGCGCATAAAAAACAAGCTCTTCAATTAAGAACACTTAGCTGGGCTGTAATTGAATATTCAGGCCATAACGGGCATAATAGACTCGTATTATGGAGACTATAAAAGAAAGAGAAAAGTTCATCGCCCGCAGTCTTCACGCTTATTTAGCCCCCCGCAATTACACGACCGATGCAAGGGAAGAAACAAAGCTGCTGGCCTCCATATGGCACTGTTGACGTTGTTTCTAACGCATTCACCAATACGTATTAAACAACACACTGACATCGATGGGTAAAACTGAAGTTCAATATCCAACTCAAAGTTAAAGTTGTTAAAATTTTGATAAATAGCAAACATTAACTGGGTCAAAGTAAATCCCATAAATTTTAAAAAATTCTTAGAACTACTTTCAAACGACCCATCGATGGGTCGTTTTGCAGCTGGAAAAACTTAAGCATGACCCACCGGTGGGTCATACCGCAATGAATGTGTTAACGGGATCAAGACCTAATCATTTTTCTCCGTCTTAGATTTAACAACTTTACGAATTTCAATGCAATTATTCGGTGCAATGATGGCGCGTACCTTGGCTTAACTCCTAGCATTCATGTATGGCCTTAATTATCACGAAAAATTGTGTTGAGTGTATGAGAATGATTCACCGGAAATGTCGTTGTATTCTCTTACTGTCTTGGTTTTTGTTGCCGTCACTTCATCAATAGTTAGCGTGAACGAAAAAAGTTGCAAGTTGTGGTGGAGCGTGAGGGGCGAGACAGCAGGGGCGAATGGGAGGGATAATCGCAGGCAATAAGAGTGAAATTAATCTCATTTTATAAACTAACAGCAATACTGGAACATGACACGGCTGGGGTACGATGAACAACTACAATTTCTTTTCCAACTTTTCAACCTTGCAAAATTGTTCTAGTTCTACACGTGTTGAAATTCGAAGATAATCATCTATCATTTTAACAATTAAGTGTTCTTTTCAGTGAAAATGATAAGTGATTTTCTTCGTATTTCAACTCGTGTAGAACTCGAACGATGAATAACTAAATGAAAGTAACAAATTTATTGCAAGAATAAAAATTAGATATGGGCTTCATCCACGGCCCCACCTTGTTCCTTGAGCTAAAGCTAGAGCCGGAGACAGTCTAGTGTTGGAGATGTCAATCTCGAGTCTCGTACGTTGCGGTATTTGATAACACAGTGTAAAATTAATGCATTAATCCAGAAGTCATGGTAACAGACTGGATTTTTTCTTTTTTGAGCCAAAAATATTAGATAAAAAGTCCTGCCGCATGACTTGGTACTGATTGAATAGTATGGAAATATGATACATTCCCATTTTATGAAAGCGTGCTTTGCTTCAAGCGGAAACAGTTTTGTAAATTTCATGAGTTCTGATGGACCTAATGCATAAACTACTCTAGCAACACTTCAAATCTATTGGAAACACTTCAAATCCATTGACCCTGGTGTCACACAAAAAACAATTACGTCAATCACAATATTCAGTACCAAAATGAGACAAAAAAATCACACACAATTGAAACCGCTTCTAGTGTGGAGTTCAATCTAAAAGAAAAATGCGAGTAAAGACCCAAGGAGAGTTGACAACGAAGAAAGTGAACAAGGTGTCAGGTCATACGAGATAATCCCGATACAATGGACATACGAGACGTTTTTAACTTAAAGCATAAGAAAGTCGATGCGACCTGAGGTCTGGTAAACAGCAAACACGGGGAGTGCTGAAGAGGATAGCGTAGAGGCAGGAGAGTGGCGGAGCAGTGGCGTGTTCAGCCACTCTTTCCATGGCAGCCAATTTGTGGCCGGACGCCTTTAAGAAACACGGCCGACCTGCTCGTTAGTCACCTCACTTGCACATGAAAACTCGACTGCCGCACCAGCGAGCTCAGCTCTATGGGGGAAACGAAGGCACATGTTAGGGCAGGACTGCAGCAGCAATGGGGGCAATGCGGACAGCGGAGCGGCACGCGCGACGGCACCATCACTGAGGGCAGCCGCGGCACTACTGACGGCCGTGCCAGCTGCTGGAGTGTGCCAGCTGCTGGAGTGTGCCAGCTGCTGGTGTGTGTGCCAGCTGCTGGAGTGTGCCAGCTGCTGGTGTGTGCCAGCTGCTGGTGTGTGTGCCAGCTGCTGGTGTGTGCCAGCTGCTGGAGCGTGCCAGCTGCTGGTGTGTGCCAGCTGCTAGAGTGTGCCAGATGCTGGTGTGTGCCAGCTGCTGGTGTGTGCCAGCTGCTGGTGTGTGCCAGCTGCTGGTGTGTGCCAGCTGCTGGTGTGTGCCAGCTGCTGGCGTGCGCCAGCTGCTGGTGTGTGCCAGCTGCTGGTGTGTGCCAGCTGCTGGTGCGTGCCAGCTGCCGGTGTGGGCCAGCTGCTGGTGTGTGCCAGCTGCTGGTTTGTGCCAGCTGCTGGAGTGTGCCAGCTGCTGGTGTGTGCCAGCTGCTGGAGTGTGCCAGCTGCTGGTGCGTGCCAGCTGCCGGTGTGGGCCAGCTGCTGGTGTGTGCCAGCTGCTGGTTTGTGCCAGCTGCTGGAGTGTGCCAGCTGCTGGTGTGTGCCAGCTGCTGGAGTGTGCCAGCTACTGGTGTGTGCCAGCTGCTGGCGTGTGCCTTTAACATTTTTGACAACGATGCAGCTTAGCTCATAAGCAAGCACCAACGGATACAGCCTGCATACAAAGAAATCTATGCAGTCAACGAGTCAATTCAGCTTTCTGCAAGCTCATGATTGAAATTTCTGACTCGCCAGTAAAGAAAGATGACCGCAAATAAAATAACAGTCTCCAGAGTTATTTATCGACAGCAGAAAGCCGGTATTCTACGTAAAAAAAGAGACTAGTAGAAATTTCACTTCACAGTGCGCAGATAACTCGGTTCGAAATGAATAGCGCCATCTATTTACCAGCTAGACTTATTAGAGTGATCTAGTTACTACTGCACCGGAATACCACCAGCCATTGTGTGTCCCGGAGTGACTCTTCCTTCTTGCGACCGCAGGAAAGCGGCAGTGAGATCAGCAAACCACTAATGGCGAAAACCAACAACCATTGCACAAGTGCGTCGAAAGATATGAAAGTATGGTATACTTGTTTATGTTTCGTCACTGTTCGCATGACGAAGGTACGTAGGTCTATTCTTCTCGCAGGAACAAATTTAAACAAAAAAGGTTGTAAAAAATGCTGTTTCAGAAATTGGTCTTCCTAAATTCAGTTTTCAAATGTAAACTACGTCCCCTTACCTTCGCTATTGAAATTATCTTATTATGGACTCAGACTGATTTTAAGAACTCCCATATTGATTTTACTTAGGATGTCAGAAGCCGATGAATTAAGTGGTTATTCGCAGTTTTTCGTTTGTTTTTCACAGACGTTAGATACGCATCCAACTTTGCAGAAATTTTCTCTAACATTCACCTTTTACGAAAAATCGAAACATGAAGTTTACTATCGATGCATCTGTACGGTTTGGTATTCAAACAAATTAACTTTACCTTCGCATTTTTTCAGCTTGATGTTATTACTTATTATAACTGAATAAGTCCAGTTGAAAATTAAGAAACATCTAACTATGCAACATCTTCAGAAAACACAGCATGGTATTTTAGTTTTGTATTTAAGCGGAGTTGACAGCTTTTTTAATTTTTAAATTTCTCAAATTACTTCCTTCTTTAGAGCATCATAAACCTAATAACGCTCATGTTTTTCACTCTGAAGAATTATTGTCCTCTGCAAAAAATGCAAATTTACCGCTAGGCAGGCACTCCACAGAAATGATCTCCGCTCTCAGAGAGTGAGAGAAGTATAAGCACACACGCAACTTAGAGTTACTGTCGGTGTATTTGCAGGTGTTCCACAGCAGGGATGCCACAAAAACATGGCAAATAGAAAGACCTAAACAGCCGGCGTGACATTGTGTCCTAATTGATGCCTTGAAGTCGCTAGAGCTGTCATGAGCTGACTTTCTCGTTAACTTGCGTCAACGCGAGAGTCCCTTGGGAGGAATGCCGGACATCCACGGAGTATCAACAATACTGCATTAGTGCGGTCTTTGGCAAAGCATTGCAATTGGCATGAACCTGCAACAACCTGAGAATAGAAAGTATTAATGGTTACCCGCACAATCTTGGCATAAAAATTTATTTGCCAAATCATATTTTCTGGAGGCTTCTTTTGAGAAGTTTCTTCGGTTATTCAAGAGCATATTTGTAGGACAGAACATGCTTATTTAAACAATTTAAACAATTTATTTACCACAAGTGATACAGCCGTAGGTTTTTCTCAAGTCTAGTACAATGAACACATTTGAGTTGTACTTGTACTACTTGTACTACTTGTAGGCCCCACTTATAGAAATTTTTAAAGAAACTTGCACAAGTCCAGGCCCTATACACGATAGCTTCTCAAAATAACGTTTTATTACCATTTTAATTCTGTTTGTTAATTGACAGCATGGCTTACACCCTATCTATCGGCAAGGCAATATCTTTTCCGAATTAAGAGCAGGACGTACTGAAACATTTCACTAAAAAACCGTGGACTTTTAATTATAATTATCCGCACCTGTGATACACGTAAAAATCCGATTCAAACAATACTGTACACAAAGATTCCATTCATTACGTTGATAGTTATACACTTCTCACAGTACACTACCGTAGATTCTCATTCAGATTCTCATTCAGTTTCATTAAATTCAAACACGTCGACTGCTTAACCCTTTATCGTGAGCATTTTTGCATTCATATTGCCGTTATCACAGCCACCGTCATTAGACTGGCGCTGCCACCAGGTTGTCTCCGATACCAAAATGAGAAAGAAACTGCCAATCGGCATTGAATTTCAAAGAGCACATTAGGGAGCAAATTTAGCTATATATAGAATATATTAAGGCTACTTTTGAAAGACGACCGTATAGTGCTCTAGGGCGTTAAAACGTTAATTTGAGGATAAGACCAGTTGAATTTCATTCATGCTGTCACAAGCCGGAATTACAAATCCTCATAAACATCATTCCCCAACACTAATTTATATATAGGAAGACATAGAAACAGTATGTAAATGTTGAATGAATTTTAAGAGCTCTCTGTGGTGTTAACGCTATATATAAAAGAATCATCAAATAATTGTACTGTGAATCTCCCAAAGAAAAAAATCGCGATTCCGAAGCTAGATGCACGAGCCATTTTTTTCTATTACTTCCTTTTTGAAATAAAAACATATGCGTAGTCATAAAATTAGTTGCAGCTCCTTTATAGCCTTCGTGTGCAGATTGACGGAGACCACTCGCTGCTGACCCGGTGAAGACAGTCCAGCTCGCCAGTAGATTAAAGAAAGAAAGCACCAGCGCTCGCAGAATCTGGAAAAACTCCTCGTAGTTTCTGAAGTCAGGCTCTGTGAGAGCCAGATGTTCAAGTTGATAGAGACCGTAAGAAACGGTTCCAGATGCCGATGAGTGTTGCCTCCAGGAAGTTTGGGATTTCGTAGGAAACATTCAACGTCTGTAAAATAAAACTAGTTGATTTTCAGGTGCAGTGAACGGATGCTTTAAATCAAAGAATGGGTACTAGGAGAGCTGGGAGGATATTATGAACAAGTAGAATTAAATTTTCCATTTCTAAGAAAATGAGAACTTTGGTCACTCTCATGGTGTAACCCAAGTAGAAACTTTAAAAAATTTCCATTTAATAAACAAGAAGTATAGTTCTTTAGAAGGTGTAATCGCTTAGCGCATGAGCTTGGAATACATGAGAAGCGACTGCAATACACAGGTACTTCAGGCTTTAAGTAGAACAACACAAATTCTTTTCCTTCTTTCCAGCTATGAAAAATTGTCCGAGTTCTACACGTGTTAAAATACAAAGGAAATCAGTCAAAATTTTTACTGAAACACTTTCAATGAAGATTCTATACTTCTGTCAGTCTATAAATCGTAGTGTTTCGATGTTACTAACATCGTCTTCTGCCTGATACTACGAAGAAGAAATTTTTTACACTCACATTCATCAAAATGTAAATTGAATTTTCAAACAAAGTCAGACGCAATAAAAACACAAAAAAAACACATCGTAAAATGACTAAATAGGAATAGTTTTTTGAACGTCAGGAATATCTCAGAATAAACCTTTGTCAAAACCTTTGTGAAGTACATTGTAAGAACCTTCGTTGAACCTGTGCATCCAGGTACGACAATAAAAGTCTTTGTGGATTACGAAAATTATAAAATGTGATCTCCAAGTAAGAAATAATGTTTCCAGATTCAGGGTCAGTGACCTAGATAGAGCCAGTGTGATATATCAGTTAAAGTATGTCAGAAGAGAATGCAAATCTTTTCATAAACGTTACAGTGGCATAACAAGGATGACCATGAAACAAGACTAACTGCGCTCAAATATCAAGGTTCTATTTTTATTCATTTCCGTGCTGATCATAGTTGAGAGCCCTCGAATGAAGATTTTTGTTTAGACAAAAAAAACTGTATACCATGTTGTTAAAACGAGCACATTTAAATAATAGAACCATTACATATTCACAAGCTTTAACCGTCCCTTAACGAAAAAGCTAATGATTGCTTCGCTCTAAAACTATTCAACAGAACTTCAGCTTAGAAGTTTGAAACTCTCGCTCGATCGTCCATTTCGCCTCTGCCTCTGGTGCCATGAACTTATACCCGTTTTACAATATTAACTAGTCTGCTGGCGATTGTTATTCCTGTTGTACGAAAAATTATTCGTATCCAGTAGTCTTACAATGAGATTGTCTGTGTTTTCACTACGTCTGATTTTGCTAGAACGTTTGATTTACATTTTGATCAATGTGACTGTAAAACAATTTCTTCTTGGTATTTGGAGTCTAGTAACATCGAAACGTTGTGTTTTATAGGCTGACAGGAATACAGAATTTCAACTATTGACAGTGTTTCAGTAAAAATGTTGAGTGATTTTCCTTGTATTTTAAGACGTGAAGTACTTGGACTAGAACGACACAAATTTTAGCACTGCATTGCACATATTATTATTCTTTCATTCTAGCCTCTATTGTGCATCAAGCAGTCTATCACTTTACAGGAGGAAAATTCTCATCCCATGATAAGAATAGGTTGAGTATACAGAGTTCTTCGAAATTTGCAACTAATTTTCAAAAATTGGGAGACATAGGACAAAGCTCTGATTGAGTTTCATCTCAGCCTCCTAAACTCTAAGCATACCTCCAAACAGGCCCGAGGCATCGATTACATTTCAACGTTTCGAAAGCCCCTTTATGTTGTACAAAGAACATACAATTACATTGACAATTAAGAAAATGATAGCGATGAATAAGGCTTTTATAATAGAGTTATTTTATACATATTTCATCAATGTTTGTCTTGGATGAAAGAAGACATCACCTGAGGAATTGAACCTTAAAATTGTTGCATTAGCCTAACGTGGATTAGCGTAACCCCTGCCATGTTACACAATATTCACCGCTTTTGTAGGTTCGGGATAAGAAACTTAAAGCTTATTACTTTTCGCCTGAGTTTAGAGATAAAATATTTTTCAAGCCATTTTGAATTCAAGTTTTCTTTTCATGGTAAATGATGATTGCTAAGGCCTTGGGAATACTTGGAAAAAATAGATACTCTGCAGAAACTTACAGCTCCATGGGTGCGCCGTTGTCGATGTGCTATATTAATTTCGAGGCAACTTTTTTTGACATGAAGTATTCAGAGAGTGAATCGGTGAATTACAGTGCAAACATAAAGCATCAAATACAGTACTAACATGGTTTTTTACTGGTTTCATTCAAAGTTTGAAACCAGGTTTGCTTACAACCATAAATATGTTGCGCTCTGTTCGCGCTAGTTTTTTATCAGAGATGATCATTGGAGATTTTTCGCTGACCTCACGCAGAAAATGCTGGTCAACTCCCTACAAGGCAGTCGTAAAATGTCTCAACGACCGAGATCGTCATTCATGAACGACAACTGTGCCAAGCGATGAAAGTGAGTGGTCCTAAAACTGGCTGCTCGGCGTGGCAGGCTATGACCGCATCTCGGACTGCAGACTGCGCGAAATCAAGAGTTAGGGAACATAAATTCGGAATTTCCAGCGACACTTCCTTAATTGAACTGCAGTTTGAGACGTAAGCACGGCTTGCAAGCAAGCGCAATGAGCTGACGTTATTCCTGAAAATTCTTCTTTAGCGCTCTAGTAGAGCTAGGAAGCGACGTGAAATGAGTTATATTGAATATGTCGTTCCTTTGCACGAAAAATAAGAATATACACACAATGTAGCGGGAAGACAGCCGCAAAGGAAAATGTAGCTTCTGGTTAGTAGAGCATCATGGAACGTGGAACGAGTTATATTAAATAGAGTTACATTAAATATATCAAAAGCTTTTCACCAAGTTTGGAATAAGGGAAAAGTTGTTCTATTAGTTCTGCGCGTGAAAGCTGATCAACACATTCCTCGTGGTTGCCAGTTATTGAAACATAGATTACAATTTAGTGCTGCATTTCAGTTAAAATTTCTCTCATACCTTCCTGAAAATTATAAAATTGATGTCTAAACACAATTATTCCCACAACCTCTAATGAAATGTTTTGTAACATTTAAAAAAGCATCAAGTGTCTAGTCATGAAAATGTGCATTTTGAATTCTGTTCTTTCTGCTGAAACACTATCAGCATGCCATTCGCAAGTGTTGGTGAAGCTCTGAAATTTCTCGGTTCATGTAGGTCTTACTTTACTGTTTTTGTTTAAGGGAAGATCACAAAAGTAAATGAATTTTAGTGATTGTCGCTGCACAGATTTTTTAATTTTAATTGTTTTTTTCTTCACTAGTCTTTACTGAGTGTCATGTAAAAACTCGTTAGGCACGAATTGTCGTTTTTTGCTGTGGATGTTAGCAGGTTTGATTTTTCATATTTTACTCTATTTTTTTACTCGTATAAGGGAATTTTCCAGAAATGGCCTGATAAACATTTCCAAAATTAGATTAAATTTTCCTTCGCTTGGTTGCCAGATAATCAAGCATGCCTCCGCTTGATGCGCTCTGAGCTCAGACGGCGCGAGACACAAGGAATCTCTTCACTAGAATCTCTTCACTGGAATCTCTTCACTAGAATCTCTTCACTAGAATCTCTTCACTAGAATCTCTTCACTAGAATCTCTTCACTTGAATCTCTTCACTAGAATCTCTTCACTAGAATCTTTTTATGCGAATCTCTTCACTGGAATCTCTTCACTGGAATCTCTTCACTAGAATCTCTTCACTTGAATCTCTTCACTAGAATCTCTTCACTAGAATCTCTTCACTAGAATCTCTTCACTTGAATCTCTTCACTAGAATCTCTTCACTAGAATCTTTTTATGCGAATCTCTTCACTAGAATCTCTTCACTAGAATCTCATCACGAGAATCTCTTCACTAGAATCTCTTCACTTGAATCTCTTCACTAGAATCTCTTCACTAGAATCTTTTTATGCGAATCTCTTCACTAGAATCTCTTCACTAGAATCTCTTCACTAGAATCTTTTTATGCGAATCTCTTCACTAAAATCTCTTCACTAGAATCTCTTCTCATGAATCTCTTCCCTAGAATCTCTTCACGAGAATCTCTTCATGAGAATCTCTTCACTAGAATGTCTTCACTAGAACTCCGACTGCCTTCAAAACTCCACTATGAGTCCAACTGCCCTCACAACTCTCCACTAGAACTCCAACTGCCCTCACAACTCTCCACTAGAACTCCAACTGCCCTCACAACTCTCCACTAGAACTCCAACTGCCCTCACAACTCTCCACTAGAACTCCAACTGCCTTCACAACTCTCCACTAGAACTCCAACTGCCCTCACAACTCTCCACTAGAACTCCAACTGCCCTCACAACTCAGGACCTATAGAGCGTCTGGAAGAGTTCCCTCAACCTGGTTCGCGCGTGCCGAGCGCAGCCGTCCAGTCCTCTTCTCGACTTGAAATGCGTTCTTGACAAATCTATCTTCAATTTTTGTGACAGTACAATTTAAACCATGCTCGTCCAATCCATTTGAAACTTATTTTCGCGTACTAATTTCTACTGTAGTTTTCCTCGAGAAACGTAATTCAAGTTCTCCATGAGAAATCTATTTTCAATTTACCTTCATATTACTAATTTTAATTTCCTTGTCGAATCCCCACTCAGTTTTACTTTGCAGATATAATTTAAATTCTTTCTAAATCCATTTTCAATTCAACGTGCCAAAACCTCTTTTCGGCCATAGTTTAATGCCTATTTTATGCTAGAGAAATGTCAAATTCTACGATTTCAACCATTGTTTTTGTTGGCAAGACGATAAATTTTACAAAAGGAGCAACTGATTTCAACACCTACTCTAAAAGAAACTGGTCAGCCAAGCTCTGGGCGTATCACTAATGCGTCTTCTCCATAAAGCTCTACTGACGTAAACACTTCCTTAATGAAGAGTCCCAACATCGATAGTTTTTAGTACGAAGTGTTCTAGAGCTCCGACCTCGAGTGGAGCGCTAACGAAGCTCTTGTGTTCGGCCGTTTGTCAGTCTGCTAGCGTTCTCAATCGCAAATTCTCGGACTTGTAGCTCAGAAATCCCAGCATGATTTGATTAAAACTATTTGAATCTCTCTGTGGTACTGTGATTATTGTGACCTATGCCTCGTCGTTGATCCCGTGATCTAGGTAGCTCAAGTCATACCTTCAGTACCACGTCAGTTTGTGTATGTCAGACGTTGTTGCCATTATGAGGGTAACGCGATTCCATCACGGATCGCCATTATAAATGAGAATCTTTAAGACTCCTGAGGGGAAACTTTATAAGTACAGTACATGCACTACATAATAACTAAAGATTACAACACGCAACCTTCCAGGTATGAATAAAACATATGTTTCATGATTTATTCCCATAACACAAATGAAGAACAAGCAAAAGACTTCTATTCTCAAGATTAAAAAAAGTGGGAGAAGTACAAATTTTGAGCGCACAAATTACGAGACATAACTTTAGTAGAAGCATCCCAGCCTCATAACTCAGTAGTCCAGCTGCCAATCATCAACCATTTCACGCTGTCGTAGCGATACAAACAGCAGTGAAAGTTTATTTACCAACTTAGCTTCTCTATGTACTTTTTCTGCCAAAATGCCCTGTTTCTCTTCACTACTGAGAGAAAAATTTTCATTTAGCAAATCTACAGAGTTGATATATGCTGTGCGCTCAAATTTTACCCGAAAAAAATTAGGATTTTGGCTTGAAAAATTGCCCGTATGGTAGCCAAGTCTACAGTTGAACTTTGACTGGCGTCTGGTACAGCCATGACATAGTAAATCATATGAAAATTGGCCCAGAGTGTCAGAACCTTGACATCCAGGGGCTGCTTTTCATACGAATATGCTGGGAATTTCATCCCGTTACCCATACTGTACACATCCAGGATTTAAATTTTGTTTCGAAATTAAAAGAAAGTTCACGGTGGTCATTCAGACTAGTGTTATCTAAAATTGCCCAAGAATTTCTTGACTTTTTTCTAAACAATTGAAACTCAAGAAGTCATTATTTCCTTAATCTTCTTCAAACAGCGGGTAAACTATTGTAACAAGAGAACACTCATTTATTTTTGAGCCCTTTTACGATAGTCCGTTGAAATGTGTTAAACTTTTGCAGTAACTCGTGATTTTCTGGTTCAATTCGAGAAGTGAATTGTTGCAAAAAAACCTTACCCTATGTAACTAATAAATGCTCCAAGGATGAAATAAAACCTTAACCCACTATTATTGCAAGAAGGCGCTTGAATACAATTTTCCTAAGTTTAAATTATCTAACCTAGAAGCGGACCCGAACTAGTTCGACTACACTTCTATTTTCTGTTGCATCATAAATTATTTAACGGAACTGATTTTGTAATTCACATATTGAACAGAAAAAGCATCAGTACCTTTCTCCTAGCAATTTCCTCAGCCTGGCCAGCTTTACCTTTGATCCATGGGAAATCAACCACAGATAGGAGCTAACATAATTTCGCCCCATTGATTCATCATAAATGGTGTAAATCTCCGACCACGACTGTGACGTCGCGATTTCTATAAGCAGGCCTGAAGACGTAAAAGAAAGGTATTAATACAGCGTAGTCCAGCCTGGACTGAGGAGTGAGGGAGGAAGGGCAGAGGGAGCCGCTGTTCAAGTCCAACCTCAAACCCTAACCAAACATCGCCCAAAACAGCCCAGCGCAGTTCTGTCTTCCAAGCACAGTGCCTAATTTGTACCAATGAAATTAAATGGTGAATCGAACCATGGTCCCGATATTACGACCAGTGATTTATGTATAATTGTTAGAGCTACTTACGTGAATTTTGGAGAACGTCGAGCTCCTTTGTTGCCGAAGGAGAGAAAAGGTTCTCCAAGAATTATTTTCCCAATGGGGCTTTACACTAGAGGTGCAGGTGCACTAGCGGAGTGAAGCGTAGGTGTACAATAATATTTGGTCACCGTGGCCGAGTGGTTCAGAACGCGCCCCTCATGGGAAGGTGTCGGCAGTTCGAATCTCGGAGCCGCGCGGTGATTTCTCCCCGTTGGGTAAATTGAGAACTCAGCCACACTTCCCCACTCAACCCAGGTGTCGGAAATGGGTACCGGCTTTACCGGGGGTGACCGACATTGCGCCCTGGTGTTAAACCAGTGTACAATATATGTATCAGGCTCGATTGATTGGAATAAAGCATTTTTTTATGTAGCTTCTGAGATTTTTCATAACTCCACATAACTTAGTGCGTCTAGTTTAAATGCTGAATTTAATGAAATTTTATTAACAACATGCCCAGTTACACAAATTCGGTCCTACCAACGAAAATGAATTCGGTACTGCCAACGAATCAATTATAAAATGTGTTCAAGATAATTCAATCTTTCCAGATGGAGTAATTTGGAAGTACAAGAAAGGGCAAGATTCAATCTTTCCAGATGAAGTAATTTGGAATTATAAGAAAGGGCAAGATTCAATCTTTCCAGATGATGTAATTTGGAGGTATAAGAAAGGGCAAGATTCAATCTTTTCAGATGAAGTAATTTTGAAGTATTAGAAAAGACGAGACTAGCCAGACGTGCTTAGCTGGCGGCAGAAATGGATTCACTCCGCCGCCGACTAGACGAGTGCTGGAGCAATTTGAGCGGCCACGCGAGCGCAATTTATAGATCTAAGATGAACACGAAATGAACCAAAACAACACTTGAAGCGCGAACAGCGTCTGAAGTGCTTCTTGCAATCAACTCGACACCTCTGAGAAGCAGTAATGTTTGACTAGCTCACTACAAAAATATGCATTACACGATTTCATTTCAACTTCATCTTGGATCCTCTCTAAATTAAAGTATTAAAATATTGTAATTCGTTAGTTCTTTCGTTAAATCTTTTCACACTACAGTGAAATTTTCTCTGATTAATAAATTGAAATTTAATTTCCCTAAGTACTTTGATGATCTTCTAAATAATCCTTGACGTGAGTTGATAAAGAAAACACTCGCAAATTTCCTCCATGGGCAGTTAACCCAATGATTCCTCCCCTTGTGGCATTTCACCGCTATCGCTACGAAGACTAATGTTTGCTTGGCGAGATACCTTGTGGACCTAATGCCATTCATGCCATGAAATCTTTAATTAATTATTTAATTACTAATTTGGAGGGCAATGATACTTTTGGCAATTCTTGCGAATTAAAACCAGTAAATGATCAGTTTTAAAATTAAGTTTCGACAGTAAAACATTTTGCATGTACAATACCAAAATATGGTTTTGTGCCAGTTTTAGACCAAATTTAAAGTAACCAAATTTAATTTATAGGTTCAAAATAGAAATATTATTCTTCTTCTTCTTCTTCTTCTTCTTCTTCTTCATCTACTTTAAAGTTTATTAGAAGTACATTTCCACAGTTTCTATTACCTCCTGCGGGAGACACCGCAGCCAGTGTCTGGTCACGCGCTATGAAAGGTCTGTCAGCGCTGCGACACCAGCCCTACCTACAGCCTGCACTCAGATGTGACGGAACTGCGTGGAACTGCTCCACGAAAATTACAGTTCCATTCTCCGTGTTTTTTTTTCTGCGTAGACTGGTAGAAGCTGCGTTAAGAGAAAGCGTATATTAAATATTGCAGCCATGTTTCATGTCTCAGTTTGCTTAAGGTAAGTAAGACCTTACGTAGATTAAAAAATCTTCACCGATACTATTTGAAAATTTCTATTTGGTTGCTCTTTATAAGACCAACTGACTTTAGGAAGACGGTGAAGGTGTATTTCTACTCCTGGTCGCATTATATCCTAATTTAAAATAAAATTTGAAGTTTTGATTCGATAAAAATGCGCTTAGTAAAGCATCTAGCCTAAGATTCAAAGTAGACACATGCGGTTATTTGAAACTAAAGCTAAATGAGTTGATACTTTGAGCGAAGTGCGACCCAGGATGAGATGGTGAGCATGTCCGCGGTGCACCGAGACACAGCACGTGACAGCTGCCAGCACTCATGCATAGGCAGCACTGTGTTGCAATCACTATACGGTACTTGTGAGGTGAACGTAACGCAAGTAATGGTGTGCCTTATGCTACTTGCTAAATAATCTTTTCGAAACACCCGAACCATCAATTAGGGAATGTTATTTTATAAGCACTGTGTTTTTGAAAACCGCAATTTTGAAATTATTGATTCAGCCCCTTATTCTCCCATCTCCACAGCTTAGAATGCATGCATATTTTAAAACCACCTCCGCCAGCGAACGAATGCTTCTCGGAGGCGAAACTCTCTACTTTTTTAAGATTTTTTTTGTCGTCGTTGTGTGCATTATTGTCCTTTCGATTTAAATAATATTGATGAGGGGGCATTAGAGAATCACTGTTATTATTTTATATTCTTGACTTCCAATTTAACATTCCAGAATACTGAAAGTGGATTTATGTAACTCGAATGCTTACTTTTTTTGGGGTCCTTCTCAGCCCCATTAGCTCTCTTCTATTAAAAGCAATCGATGTTTTGAAAAAAAAAATCGATTTTCGCCGAAAATTAAACTCAATAGCTCGCACTAAACGGAGCTGCGCAGTCACAAAGTTCGCAGTGCTCGCTTGGCAATTAGTGTTAAATTAATTATCAGGCAGGGCTCAAGCGCCTGAATAATTTGCCATTAGCCTGTTTTTGCGACGCTCGGTTAAAATCTAAACCACCAATTATAAGCCATGTAGCAAAATAAGCACAACGTTCTATAATTCCATGGAGGCACAGAAAAATAGGCAATTTGGCGTCATTTTTATAGCGTGCAAAAGTGCGTTTTTTCGTGGTTTCGTGAAGCGACGTAGAGCACAAAAATAGCTGTAAAGTTCAATTTTTCACGTCGTGCGTAGGGAACAATATTGGATCGAGGTGAGAGGAGGGAGCAGAGTTGGCCAGCTGTGTGAGATGTCAGCATCGCGATTGCTGAGCACGGTTACGCGTGTGGCTTTTTGTTCTAAACGGAAGTACAAAATTGATTTTTTCCTTCGGGCGAAATTTGATAATTTTGGTCCGAAAAAAGTCAATCTGACAACCCTGCTTTTGCTGAGATTGCGCTGAGCGTCGCTGGATGAGGGCCTGTGATGTTCTCCATTTCTGCCGAGTGTTGACGGAACATGATGACTGAGGAGGAGATATATACAGAGAAGACCGTAGAAATTCAAGGATCAATAACTAAAAAATACATGAAAATTCAAGATAATCATGTGAATATTTTACCAATGTATGAGCGAACAATTGCTCATAAACACGGGTTATAGGAAATGGCTGAGAATCAAATTTGTGACTTGAAAAATGATCACCATTGAAGCAGCTGACTCTCAGGACAAAATTTCTCTCCCTCAGTTTTGATTTCAATTTGATGGCACTGTCATTTACGAGCCTAAAGTTAAATCCCTTCGTGTTTTAAACCAAATGTTAGCTTTCAAATGCAGTTTAGAAAAAAATTTATCCATAGGATCTGCCGCCGATACTCATTTCCCTCCCAGTCACCATGTAACTAGTGCCCTGACACTCGCACAATATATGTAACAAGTGCCCTTACACTCGCCCAATATATGTAACTAGTGCCCTTACACTCGCGCAATATATGTAACTACTGCCCTGACACTCGCCCAATATATGTAACTAGTGCCCCTACACTCGCACAATATACGCAACTAGTGACCATACAACGCACAGCAACGATAGCAGCACCTGCAACGCACGTTGCCCTGTGCGTGCATCAGAGCCGAATCTTAGCATCGTTCAGCTCCTTCCTGCGGTGAGCATCAAGGTATCACACTAGTTTTTGATGTGTTTAAAGCTCTAAAAAAATTGCGTAATATACAGACAGCGATGGTTAGATTAATAGAACGTTTTCTACACTATATTGTTATCATGGACATGTTTTGTTCAGAGAAGAGCAAAGAGAAGAAAGTGATTCTGCCTAAATATTTCATTTTTATCTGAAAATATCACACATGTACTGTAAATGCATGCATGCGTAATAAATTATATGCACTGCAATACTGTATACTTGCTGTAATGGTTGTAAAAGCAAGACTTCAAAACGGGTAAATTGTACCCTTTAACGTTGTCTGGAAAGAACGTAATGATTGAAGGTTTCTGGACAATTACTTCTGTTTTTTAACACGAGGTGAACTTTTTTCTCAAAAATAGTAAAATAGCAATACTCGTTGACTTCACAAACGAAATTGGTGTAATTGATTATGAATAACCATGATAAAAAATTAAAAAACATTGATTGAAAATTTACGAAGAATTAAAATTTAAGAAGAATGAATGTTTATAAAATGTGGTATCGGTATTGTGTGTTAAAAAATTAGTCGTTGGCGTTACGAGATCCTTTTTGTAACAGTTCTCGATCACTTTCGTGAATGAACCATAAACTTCTTAAATAAACTCATTCCTAATATTTTACTCCAATATTATGTTGATGAAGTTTTTGAGGGTATTAGGCATCCCTCAAACTTCTGTAACCTCTTTATTTAGTTACTGAAGTCTCTCGATTTGATAGAAAGCTACGTTGGAAGTCAACTTTTTCCTGTCGAAAACCTATTAGAAAGTTAAATCTTAAGAAATTTCTAAGCAGCGGCTCTAGTGGGAGAGAAGGTACGTCATGACTGAATGTAAATTGAAAACCATATTGATCTTGTATATTTTGCGGTGTTTCATTAGTTCCTGATGTCGAGACAAAAATTCAGCTTTGACCTATTTCAAAGTTGAGTATTTCGGACTCTGGTCACTCACTCACCTCTTTCAAACAGGACTATAGGCAGCCTCTTGCTGTAAGAGGAGGCGCAGATGAAAACCGTCGTATTTAAATGAGTTTTGTTCCTACAAGTATTAACTACATTGATTTTGTATGGGTAAAGAGCAAATATAGGTTTCAAGCCATGACTTGATACCCGAGTGCACTGGAGTTTGAAGGTTTGCGTAGGCTGAGAGAAATTCTTTTCATAAGTTACCAAGACGAAACGAGGATCATTTGCTAACTCGTTCCAAAAGTTGCAGACTTCTAACTTTATGTCCTGGAATAACAAAGGGGCATCATAAGTTTCAAGTGTAAATTTATTTTCAAGTCTTCTAGACAGGCTTTTTAGATCGTTATAGCTGAATTCTTTCCTCTCGCACGCCAAGCGACTTATTCTTTGAGGTAAATCTCTTCTGATTGATCTTTCCAGATCTTTATCAGATGATGATTCCTGAGGATCTTACAGCCCCGTAATCCAGCTTTTTTTGCCGTCTATCCAATTTAGAAAATCATTCGCCATTTTCATGACGGCTTATGAATAGATTTTAAAGGTGGATGCTAGTGGATGATGGCTGGCACCATTACTGAAAATCCGAAGGATCTGATGCGTGATCATTTACAAACCATGGATGTATGCTATTAGGACAATATAAAAACATTATACCAGCAGTCTAAAAAAGTTGAAAAATGTTTGCCCCACGAATATTAATTTGCTATGCTATCCATTCCAAAAGTTCTCAATCAATAAATAAAGATTTGATTTTCTTTATTGATCTATGGATCACACATGAAAAAACTCTTTTGACACATGAAAACTCTTTTGACACATTTTTGCACATGAAAAAACTCTTCAAGCTTTTTTGAATCCGTCATTTCGTGCGCCCAAATTCAATAGGCGTGAAAATATTGAAGTGTCTGAGCGCTTGCTACGCGGCGGGATCATTAGTGGAACAGCGGAGATGCAGGGCCTTGAACAGCCGGCATCAAAGAACACACCCGCAGCAAATGTAGAAAGAAGAGCAGCCGATACCCAACCTCCTTACCTCGCTCGAGGCCGCTTGTCTTGACAGTCTCTTTTCCCGATGCAAATGTAGGCGTTTGAAAGCTCACCAGAAATACGATATTGATCATGATCGTAGTACTGTACGGTCCTACCGTCGGAATATTGTGCGACTCCATCGCGTGAAGCTGGTGCTCAGCTACGTCCGACTGGGTAAATTGACACTCGTAATGCATCTGGGCGTCGAGTTTTTGTAGGGAAGTACTGCAGGGTGATCACTGTGTATTGGAGAGCAGTGTTAATAGTCTGTGAGGGCACTCCCTCTCCAGGTAGTGATCGATGAGCAAGTGAGGATGGCATATTTGTAACGTCAACATCGCTCTCCAAGCTGCGGCGCTCCACACTTGACATCATGTGAGATGTGCATGGAAAGCAGTTTTTTCGACGTGGATTTTGTTTGTTATTGAGCTTTAATCTTCTCTTTTCAGAGTTCATCACTTATGTGTGAAGTTGGCATCGTAAAGCAGGTTTTTAACGTGGAATTTTTCGTAGTAGAGGTTTAATTTTCTCTTTTCGGAGTACTTTATCCAGGTGCGGAGCTGGTATCTTAAAGCCACCTACCAAGTATCTTATGCCGCCTGACGATATCATCCGAATTACCGTAAAATGTGAACTCACGACTCCCCTACACACCAAAGAAACATCCCGTCTGTATATCCTTCTAAATGCTTCTTTCTTGAAAATATCTTCATTGTGCTTCTACTTTTCTGGTGTTCATATAAGGGATAAGGGATATAAGGGATAAGGGGTGTTCATATGACGACAATTAATTTATAATGCACTTAAATACATCATGTCCGTTGAATCGTTTCCAATAATAAAACGTAATCGGGATTCATGTGTTTGCCATCTAAACATTTCTGACATAAGTGACTCAACTCGTTGTTGAGTAAACAGTTGAAGTACTGAAAATATTCTAGCTAAATTCTGAGGCAACCGATTGTTTAGTAAACAGTTGAAGTACTGAAAATATTAGCTAGTTATAATCTATGGTGAATCACAAGCATGGTTGTATGCAAGCTACAAACTACACACGCATTTGATCGAAAGGGAAAATAGTTGGAAAATGCCGGTTTGATTGAAAAAAATTTGGGCCGAATCTTCAAGGCTTATTTTCAACGATTGCGCTGCCCTGACTACGGACTGCATGAGCCGGCATCGAAAAAACCCTCTTGTGACAAACCAATGAGCATTTTTCCTCTAGGGTAATTCTTTGCCTCTAATGCATCACTATTAAGTTCAAGTAAGGCCTTGAGATGAGTGTTCAATGGTACGAGCACACCGACATGAAAGGAAGGTACAGCTGACAAAAGCACCGTCGTACCACCATGTCGAGGCTGCCATCCAGTGTGTACCCAGGCTCGGTGTAAGAACACTGGACAGGTCAATCAGGCGCCCCCGGGTTCCTCTAACTGACGACATAATTATAGAGAAGGTCGCCGTAATGAAATCATAAACCGCCCACCACAGCGGCGTCACGTCCGCAATCTGAGCAGTGAAGCCGGCCGGGACCGTGCGACGCNAAGCAAACAACCCCAACTAATTCCAGTTCATGGAAAATAATGGCTGAAGAATGGCCTCGTCTGAATTAAAGTATTCGAGTTAATTATGGAGGCCCTTTTCATGCAGTGCTTAGCGGAGTAAGCTTGCGTGAGGTGAGCGTTGAAGGTCTTCTCATAAACAAAGGGTCGGTCGCTGAGAATCTGATGTGAAACGGGGTTCGACACGTCACTTACACCGTTCTATGAGCAATTAATAAAAGAGACAAGTAATAAAGAACACAAGCTGATTTTTTAATAAAACCCCGAGTTCATTCATGCTTTTGTGGACAAACCAAGAAAACCAAGCACTTACCTCGTATCTACGCGTGGCATAAAGATGACAACCATGGCGCTATGTAATTACACTCACAGAGTAAATAATAATTACTCTAATTTTTAAAATATTCAAAATTGTCTCAGATTACTGATATGCTCCTTTGAACACCCCTGATTGGGAAATGTTCGTTTTACAATGACTTCATTCGAAGCGCGTTCATGAAAATGACACAAGAGTCACATGGAGCTGCACTCCACAACTTTTGGCAACTTGACAGACACGCGTAGAAGTTCCCGCTGCCGTCCAAGGGCATTTGTGAGTGCTACTGCTACCAGAGTCTTTATACAGGGTGGTGCATAAGTAAGGCACCCTTTTAAAAACTAATAATAAATAAACCATGAAAGGTCTAACGATAGGGTTAGTTGCAAACGATAGAGGAACTCTTAAAGTTTATTTACATGTCGTATCCTGTCTACATATACCCAGTGAATATTGCGGTAATAAATCTTTAAAATTTACCTTCAAAAGGGTGCGTTACTTATGCGCCACCCTGTATATGCAGTCTTAATATATAGGCTCATTTCTTGGGTATTTTTCCGTTTATTCGCGTTTTTAAGGAGAGAATTATAGTCAGAACGATACAGCACTTGAAAGATTCTGCAGTTCCTTAGCTAAATTTCATCAGAAGTCTCCAACATTGAGCGTTTTGCCGTTGACTTGATGAATTCGGCTAACCATTGTGGCAATTGACTATTTTTGACGACCTGCTGTTGTACAGCATCAACATGAAATGGCAAATGATGAGAAAAAGCCCTACCTCACGTTACTCATGTGCTCCAGCAACAAACGAGGACCTCGACTTACTGATTTTACAAGAAAATGTGTGAGTGCAATTTTTCTTTAGGATCAATGTTCTAATCCAATAGAACGCAAACAAATGCTAAGCGCAAGCAAGCTTGACTTCACTGCTATCTTCTGTGTTCTGGATGTAATTGTAGGAGTTTGAATTTTTTAGGTACCCATTTAGCAGAAAACTATCACTGTTTATCTCCTATGGTTTTTCTAGCGCTCGGTTCTGTGGGAAATTAACGATAGATTGGAGTTAACTTAATTTCACCGGTTCGATTGATCACAAACGACGCGTTATCTCCGACCACGGTGGTAACTTCACTATTCTACGAGCAGACCTCGAGATGTAAGATGCTTTGCCACCACGCGTACCCTCTAGATGTTGTGGAGTCTTTCTGACAACTACGCGTCCTAACTACGTATTATTTCATTATGAAGACGCGTCTTTAAAATTCCTTGGTTCATACGTGATACGTTGTTGTCTTACAATGTGAACGACGGAACACGACGGAAGGAATGTGACACTCAGACGAGTTATTTTGTAAAGCTCTCGTCAGCGCTGTGGTCATGATACGAGAGTGAGTCGCCTATTGCCTCGATAATAACAATTTTACCATCCTGATTCAATACTAAAATCTCTTACTTATTTCACTCTCAGACAAGCAACATTTTGTCGCCGTCCGTTCTGCGCTAGCACCTGATGGACACAACGAGAAAATTGTAACGCATTGCACAAGTCATAACTCGGCACTCGTTTCACTTCAGGACCGATCATTTGCTAATCGTTTACGATGCATTTTTAAGCGCAGAGCATTTTTTGAGCTATAGCTCTGTGGCACATCATGGTTAAGTTCCTACCCTGTATAAACACCCTTACCTGAGTTGCTGAGAAATTACAACTGGTGTAACCAATAACCTCGTAACCTATATTTACGACTGGTATCGTAACCTATAATTTCGTAACCTATATTTACGACTGGTGTCATAGTCTACAACCTCGAAACCTATATTTACGATAGGTGTCGTAACCTATAACCTCGAAACCTGTAATTACGACTGGTGTCGTAACCTTTAACCTCGTAATCTATAATAACGACTGGTGTCGTAACCTAAAACCTCGTAACCTATAATTACGACTGGTGTTACGACGTAACCTGTGCCTTGTTACCAAAACCATCATTTAGTTTTACTCATTCCCCGCTCTTCATTTCAAAAACTCGTGGTAAAAAATTTAGCGATGTGTCTGGTCACCGCAATGTTTTTGGATGGAGGCGCATTTGTCACCATTAAAATCTAAAGAGCACGCTGTGGTTACAATTTTCAAAACATCTTGAGAGTTCGGCCAGCATTTACACTAAGTACGCCATGAAAAAAGAAACAGTTGGAAGGGTCGTCACTCTTTTTACTGAGAAAAAAAATCAAATCCTCGTATAACCCTCGCCAAAGAAGCTTTCGAACTAAAATTTTAAAGTGTATTCAAAGCGTGGCAGAAAGGCAGAATTGCTGAGTCTGGAGCAACATGCCGCAGCATCAAACGTTGACATAAAAGGCCACAGGTCAACTGGACTCGTAGATCCTTTGTATCCATTTTTCAATTCCTCATTACTGAATGTTTTCCAGTGATTTCGAAAGGATTTATGAGTCTATTTGTGGTACAGTTCCTCCAAGGTAGGTCGTGAACAAAATAAAAATTAGTATGAGATTTAGATAGGTTTACTTTTAACACAATCCTAAAACTAGTGTAAGAAGTCACTCTGTGGTCACTACTCAATGATCT
>JACJUY010005077.1:9839-20767 GCA_014220935.1 Platorchestia sp. MABIK
CTTTTTAGAATGATTATTTTCATTAAAGTTTTACTTATATATTTCATTATAAAAAAATTTCTAGTAACGTAACTGTTCAATCGTCACATGGAGAGTCATGCTTTTAGCCCTCGTGAAACTGAGCTGATAAATAGTAATAGAATGTCCAGATCCTACACTAGATAGTTCTAGGTGGTTATTGACTGTTCTTGGTTACTTTGTTCATGTAATATTTTTAATATGTGAATAGTGTATCTACATTTAATCCTAACATGGAGTTTATTTTCAAGAATAATTACCTTCAATGACATTTCTTCCATGCATTTATGTTAACATGTTCCCTGTGTATTGTGCCACATGCATACCAAGAATAAGATTCCACTGTTGTGCATTGGTACACTCTTGTACCAATACTGAACAAAAGCAGCAAGCACCGGAAGACTTCCGGGGAACACTGGAATAAATGCTATAACCGGATTTGCAGGGATTGTGTTAATTCAATATCTGCTAGTGAGAAAAGAATATATTTAATTATGCTAATTCCCTTTTCAGGAGTCTATGATTGATGTAACCCTAGCTTGTGATGGCAAGCTGTTGCCTGCCCACAAGTTTGTCCTGTCCATGTGCAGCGACTACTTCAAGGAAATGTTTACCTCAAACCCGTGCAAGCATCCCATAGGTAAATGCACTTATCTAACTCTCTTTATTATTTAGTATTCACAGTGCAGAATTCTTGCATATGGATGTTGAAGTTTATATGTTTTAAAAATAGTATTTGTTTTTGTTTGTATCTAAGTATTTTTTATACCAAAATTGTTTGAAAGGTAAACTTAAATAAGCTTTGTGCAAAGTTTTCCTTAATTGAATTTTCTCAATTGTCATATGAGACATTTATATATGAGATATGAGACATTTGTCTCATAATATGAGACATTTGTCTCATATTTTATCATTTTTGCTTTGCAGTATAGAGATCTACTTTATTTCATTCATTCATAGTTTTGACTCAAAACTTCACTTTTTTCGTATTTATCTTCTGTTTCCGCGCAGTTTTTATGAAAGACGTGCATTGTGGCGACCTAGAAGCCCTGCTTGACTTCATGTACCGAGGGGTAGTTCACATCCAGAAGACTGCTCTCAGCTCACTCCTCAAGACAGCCGAGGGCCTGCAAATACGAGGGCTTGGCCTCTTTGCTCAGGAGGCTGTGCAGCAGATTGACTCTGGTACTCTTCATGAAGAACGTTTTATTCCTGCTGAGAACGATGAAATTTCTCAGACTAGGAGCAATGAAATGGGTGAAGTTCTAAACACTGTTCTTGATAATTTTTAAATTATTTCTTTGTGGAACATTGGATTTTTTGCACATGAATTATATTGCAATATGTAATACAGCTGAGGATCACCTGGCTGCCAATTTTTTTAGATTTTCATAGGTTTTTCCTCAAACAATTAGAATAATGTGCAAAATATAATCCAATGATCTGCTTCATTAATTCTTACATTTTCATGTAAAGATATGAAATGAAACCATTTGTTAAAACTCTCATGGTTGCAAATTAGTGTCAGCAACTTTCACTAGGATGTGACATGTTGCATAACATAGTGTTACATTTTTTATATTTGTAAATAGTAGTTATTTATTCCTTGTTACTAGTTTTATTTGAGTTTTTTCCTGACCGCCACTTTTTGTTATTGCTGATTTTCCCTGTTTATTTCTCCAATATTTTTTTACTGGGATGCATCAGGAAAATTGTTACTTTTTCTATGTCCCTCACTTGTTTCCAATGCTGTGAATTGCCAAAGATTCCTTATATTTATATTAAAGACCAATACTATTTTCATGCATGCCTTCAATCCTTATTCACTTACGCATAAAAAGTTCTCTGCTTGATATTGTATTAGTATATATGAATATTAAACCATTAGATTGGTCTGAAACTTTCATAAGTGTTTACGTAAAATGTCAAAGTGCTTTCTTTTTGTACAAGTTATTTAAAAGATCCTTGCTTTCTATTGTTCACCTCTTGATCTCTCTGGTAGTTTCCTCTGCTGTCCCATTTTTTTGCATGATTGCCTATTTTCCATTTATGCAAAATAATTTTTCAATAGTCAAAATACTAGGTTTTGATGCAAACTTCAATTTTTCAAGTGTGTTTTTTTCCATTCGATCGTTTTCCAACCCATGTAGAGCTTAAACAAAAATGATTCGTTTCCTCATAAACTTTATTCTGTCTTGAATGATCTTATTTATCCAGTTTAGAGTTTGAAATTGTTGTATCATATATTGTATTACAACTAGTAAACTCATTTATTCTGTTCCCTCGTTTCTCATCCATAATTACAAATGCTTGCAGACTCGTTTGTGTGTCAGTTATAATTGGCCGTTGTTCATTTCAAAAGATGACATGGTGTTGGTTTCGACTGCAGGCATCACAGCCAACCAGTCTGGGGAAGAACGCATTTCCCTCACGGCCCTGGAACCTTCAGTATTTTTGAGCCCTGACCGCAAGCGCCCGTACGACAGCATCAACACAACAGGAAGCAGCGACCACGACGCGTCCACGTCCCTGGGCAACTTCTCCGAGGCAGACCTGGACGATCACTCCATGAGCACAAGCATCAATCACTCCACACCTTCCGCTCCTGGCCTCCATAAAAAATCGTCCCATAGAATGATCGACCATCCGCCTGCATCTGTCCCTGACTTACCGAAAATCGGCGAAGACCAGGTCTCTTTATGTTGCACTGTTGCAGAGTAATTATTTCATGAGTTACAATAGGATGATTTGGGGTTTATTAGCTGCGCGCAACTCTCGTGCTACTTGTTGCTGCCAAAAAAATTACAGCATTGTAATGCCTTCACAGTAGTGGGTTTTCTACTTGTAACTATAGTTACAAGTAGAAAACATAATTTCACTGGAAATAATTTGACGGGAAAACATCATTTGACTGGAAAATACATTATTTATTTTATTTTATTCTTCTAGTATTCCAGTGAAGTAAGCATATAATAAATCCTAGTGTACATATTTCAAGCACTTCGCCAGTAAACATCAAGTGATGTTGACATCCTGCTGTCTATATATATTCAAAATAAGATGCTTGTGTGGCTCAGTAGTTGAGAAAGAGTTGGTTCGCAGAGTCTCTATAGTCATGTAGGTGGGTAAAGCTCTGGGTGGCTTTGCATAATGATCTCAAACATGAACCAAAGTCTTGGAAAAGCCATGCCTCACTCAAACAAGGTGGAACATCTACAGCCTACACTTGATTGACACACAACTTCAAACCTACAACGGCCGATGGAGTCCTTCTAAACCCTCAATATTTTTAAAGATGTGTTATTATGGTTTTTACCAGATGATTTAATATCTTTGGACTTTTATTGTTTGTGCTTAGTGTACAAGGCAAAAGTTTTAAGCTGAAAGTTTCTTTTCACATTAATGATGAGCTTAAAATGCTTGTTTGAAGTCTATCTTGACCTTGTGGGCTTTATGTGCCATTCATTTTCTTGAATCTATCCTTATATTCTTATAAATTTGTTTTATTTGAGATGTCCATTCTTAAATCAACATTTTACGGTAAAGCAGTGATTAACAAGACGAAACTGATTTAGCACCTGATTGTGATTTAGAAAGTGACATGTGAATCATTGTTGAAATTGAAGCATCCAATCATGATACAAGTGATTGTAGTGTTGAAGACTGGTGATACTGTGCAAGTAGAAGCCAATACTGTGGTAGGTTGAAAAGAATATGCTCTATAGTGCAATGGACCCGGCCGGCTCAAGAAAGGTTAATAATTAATCTAAGGCATGAGACTGTGTATTACGTTTCCTCATAGACTCGAACGTTATCTTTGAATAGTGTTGTATTTGCTATACCAGCACTATTTACAGTTAGAAAGTGAAGTGCTAGTATTCTGCTGTGCTCTACTTACCAGCCATACAGGATTTCTTGTGGGGCCACACCACGTCTGTGCTGTGGTGATATAATTTAGAATCTATAGTGGCTAGTAGAGATGAGATTTACACCGCCTTTTTCCAAAGGCATATGGTACTGCTTACAAACCAGCAAGATTCATGTGCTCAGTGCAAGGCAAGCGCAAGCCTTGCTGCGATAATAAATGATACGCCTTGTACTTGCAAATCGCGCTGGTAGTCCCAACAGCTAATACATTTAAAAATCACGTTCGAGTCTGCAAAGAAGCGTAATACTGTCTCATGAATTAACTATTTATAACCCACTCATGAGCCGACCGGGTTCATAACACTATAGAGCACATTTTTTTTAACCTACCATTGGCATTGGCTTCTACTTGATCGGTTATAGAGGAAAAGCCTAAAATGCTTGTTAAGAGTATCTTGACGTCATTAGGTTTTTGTGCCGTTCATTCAACTCGATGTTAACACACGGGGTGTGGGCAGCTGGACATAGGGTGCGGGGTGACCATCAGGGCAGGCGACTACATGAAGTTGCGGCGCACCAACGCCAACCGCTACATCAATGACCTGCTCCGGTATTTCTTCTCGCTCGAAGTCCTCGCCATGTCATCTCTGACGGGCGGGGAGTGTTTCGCCAACAGAGGCAAGACGCAGGGCAACAAGAACCAGCTCGACCCCAACATCATCCGCGTCATCACGCGTAAGTGAAGCTCTTACGTCGCCCTGGTCTTGCATCCTCTGAGATATTTGTTGAAAACATGGAAGCAAAAATGCATCAAAGCTTAGCGCTCCTGAACTGAGATTTTGAGCTAAAGATTAAGTAGGCCTAGCTTTCGTTGAAAAATAATAGTTTTTATTTTGTTCCGAGCTATCACTTTCGGTTCACTGCTGTCATGGTTACTTTCTTCTTCAACTTTTATCTTGTTTCATGAACCTCTTTCCCAACTTACTATTTCTATGTACATTGTGCATAGATTCCCTAAGCCCATACAAAATAGTACCGTCCTTCCTCTTTTTGGAACGTCTTTGTTGGGGTTAGGGAGGCTTAAACCAAGATGTAATCTGGGTTTTCTTCATATTTTGCTCGCATTTTTTAAATTTTTGTCATGCAGAGAAATTGTTTTGCATCGTTCTTTTTGTGCTTTTTTGTCTCATGTGCCCCTTTCAACTGTTCCATGAGAACAGGTCCGATTTTTAAAACTTCAATCACTAGGTTAAGTGAACGAAATATTTTCATGAAACTTTCATGGTGTACGGTAAACTAGGTACGCAAATGTCGAAGTGAAACTGCACGAAATATTCTTGCCACTGAACTGCGACTGCAGGAGGTAACCACCTCAGGGGGATTCAGCTATTGTATCTACGGGAATTAGTGCTTCCAGGGAGAAAATGTGAAGTTCCGAGCTGAGAGTCAGGCAGTCTCTCTTTATGTTGAAATATAAATGTTTTTTGCTTTGTCAAAGACCATCTTTCTCCGGTTTACTGCTCTCCTGTTTTTCAGCACCTACTTTTTTCTTGAACTTTCATCTTGTTTCATAAACTTCTTTCTAAACTTTCTGTTTCTATGTACCCTGTGCGTAGATTCCGCGTTGTCTTAACTCAATACTAAATGGTTACTTCCTCTCTTCGAACATCTTTGTTGTGCTGAGGAAGGCTTACATTAACTTCTAATCTGGAAGAGGTAACGTGGATACGTCGCCTAGCTCTAAGTACTGCCACGGTAAAGAAAACAAGGTACGGTCGACTCATTTCTATGGGGTTATATACACCTCCTCTTGTTCGGCTAGCCAATAGAAAGGCTTTATTTCAAACAAACTTTATGACGTCACCAAACCGCCGTATTGTTAGGCCAGTAGTAGAGCCAGATTTGAGGGTAGCAGTGCTACCAGATGCAATATGAGCGCTGCCATTGGTTCTTTGCCGTGACGTCAGCAAAACGACACCGTCAACAAAAAAAAGACTGGTTTGGACCTACCTTGTTTCCTCTACCGTGGTACTGCCTGCTGTTGGTTTGGCTGCTCCCTGCATACAAGTGCCACGCGTAACATTTGGCTAGCGCTTGTGCGCTCATTATTCTTACATCTATTCTGAAATGATGACGGAGACGGCAAAATTTATTTCCAAAACGTGGGGACAAAATTATATAATGTAGTGTTGTAATTTCATGACTTAAGGTCCTTAAATTTGACTAGTAGAAATAATAATACTTCAAATAAGGATGCTAGTATCAAGTAAGGTAGAGTTCATTTTGAATGGAAAAAGCGTTCTGAGATTGTGAATTACCGTTGAAGCCACTTTTACATTTGCTCCTACCTTACACGCCGTAGTGATCCCTGTTTATAGGCACCCTATGTGGTATTTTTTGCTTTTAAATAGCGTTTCAAGAAGACAGCTACTTGCTTGTGTCACCTTTAACACGGTAATTCGACAACAAATAATAAGTACGAGATCCGCACAAGTTACTGAAGCGCTAGCAAACCTACATTAATGTGGCAAATATTTAGCAAAAATTGTCAGTTTTTCAATTAATTTTACCAATGATTGATCTACTTTTAAAGGAACATAGTTGCTTGTAAAGTAAAAGTATATTCCTGCTAAAACTAAGTAAAAAGTATGCTTGCACAACCCTACTTTTCTTTATTTTATTGACATTTAGTTGATTATGATGTTTCAGTGCGTGCGTGACAGTAAAAAGTAACTTTTTGCAGATGACGCAATTCGAAACTTCCCGATGATCACCGAAAAGCAAGTCCGCAACGCAATCCGGCGCAAGCTGAACACGGAGTCCAGAACGTTCCGAGGCCTCGGCAAAATAGCCTCAGGAGTTCGCAGGCCGCCGACCAAGCGCCGGTCCCGCCAAACTCCGCGCCCTCTCGTGTCCATCGAGCGCAGCAGCCACGCCTTGCACAGCGAGAACAAGACCATGCTGCAGCACCAGCCCGTCACGCCCAACGTCACTCTCGAGAAAACCTCAGGCCTTCCGCAAGGCCTCATATTCAGAACCAAAGACTTGAATTTAACACCTGGAACGCTGGTGAACCGCATACAGCAGCAGCAGCAACAACAGCCTCCCACGCCTCAGCAACAAGCGCAGCAGTCACACCAGCAGCAGCAACAGCAGTACTCTGCAGCTGTGGTGCAGCAGCAAACCATAACGACGGTAGGGGGCATCTCAGCGACTGCCCAGTGTATCAGCTTGGCAACGTCTGATAAAAGAACAGACGACGAAGCGGCGGCGGCAAACGCGGCCGCTTATTTCAACAGCAACGCTCCTGCCACTGCGAGCTCCAGTAGAGGCACGCGTGACCGCTCACCCCCGCCCTCCCACCACACCTCCAACTCGGGCACACCCCCACTCGTGACCACCAGCCTCCCCCCTTCGTCGTCCCCTTCCACCACCATTAGCGAGAAGACCTTCAACCTCGTTAAAGCGGAGGTAGGTGGGGGAGGCGGGGGCAGTGGGGGTGCAGCAGGGGCGCAATACCTCACCCAAGAGTACAGCTACTTGCCTCACGTGTCCCAGCCTCCAACGGCGTACCTGTCCCACCACATCACAGACCCGACCTACCTCAGAAGACTGGAGATGTCGCAAGCTGCAGCCGCGGCGCAACACACCACTGCCGCCGCTGCTGCGCTCTCTTACTCCTACCCTCTGCCCACCTCAGAGGGCATGGAGCCCAGCCTACACATGTAGTAAAGTGCTACCCCTCGTCGCCAGTGTTGTTTGGGTCTCCGTTGTTGTGCTGGGCAAATCTCGGTGTGTTTGTAATTTACCTTGCGTGCTTGTTTTGAAAGAAAAGATAGGAAGTTCTAAGCACCCTTAATCTTGACCGTGTTTGATATGTGTTGATATTATATGCTACGTAATTTAGCTTCCTTCGAGTTAATGCTTTGTTTAGTACATTTAATGTTAATTAGTTTTGTTGTTGCTCTTCCTAGGTTAAAAACGGGTTGAAACAGGAGCTTGCGTGGCGTTTGTTGTACCTCGGTTGTTTTGTTTTCTGATAGGTCGCAGTCTCTTAACCTTCTCACTTGAGTCGCGCTGCGCACTGTGCTGCTCTTCCGTAGATTTGACTTTACTTGGTATTAAAATTTTTTGGCCCCATTCCTGTCTGCTGCCGTTAAAAGAAATGTGTGTGGACTAGCTGTTAGTCGGCATGCTATTTCTTTTGTCGGCCATAACCTCTGCAAAGAACGTAAAGCTTAAAATCTCCCATCTGTCTGTAGAATTCAGTGGCTCTTCAATTTTAAACCTAATTTTTTTTACTCTGCGAGAACTGTGACTGTACAAAAATCCTGCTCAGTTGATAATTTTGACGGAAGCTACGGCTTCTACTTTGCCATGAAACCAATCGTGAAACACACTTGAGAAACCCTTGAATGATAACTGAACTCCTTTTAAGCTGTCCCTGCAAAATAGAACTCAAACTTTATCTACGTCATTTAAAACATCAGAAACTCGTTCAAGAAATTAACCTCACGTTAAGACTGCCCTTTGACGCCGTATTTTTAATGAGCGCTTTCCTTTCGAATGAGTATTAGGTTCCACATCCGCATCTCGTATTATCAGTGGTTCATTACGATGGTGATTATTTTGGTATCGTTCCTTACCTTCGGACGCGAATCTCGAATTCAGAGTCATGTTAGTTTTGCGGTGACCTGAGGCTTTTTTTGAGTATTGTTTGAAAATTGTAAGTTTCTTAATAAACATTGTCCCAGGGGGATGCTATTGTTGTACCTATGGGAATTTGTGCTTCCACAAGGAAGATGTGAGGTCCCGACTTGGAGGCGAGAACTTTTATCGAAATATAGTTTTTGGTTTGTTCGGACTTTTTTTCCGGTTCACGGCTGTCCTTTTTTCAGCACCTATATTTTATTTTCTATAACTTTTATTTTGTTGTGTAATCTTCTTTCACTCCTGCTGTTTCTACGCACAGGGTGCGAGGACACACGATCATAAATTCCCTGTTTCTTAATTCCGCATTAAATGGTGTCTTCCTTCTTTATCTTTTAGGAAAATCTTTTTTGTGACTAGGAGAGGTTTAACTGATTTATAATTATAAATGATATAAACGAACGCTCATTAAGAGATCAGATTATAATCTAATCTCTTCATGAGTATTCTTTAGCCTGGTGCCCACACCGCCCTTTAGGCTGGTGTATCTCTAATCAAAAAGACAAGTCTTCTGTTGAATATGTGCTCTCAGTTGTATAATTTTCATGAATACTTATCACTTTGTTGACTGCTCCCAAAACTTGGGACTTCAGAACTTGTTCGGCCTTTGCAATTGCTTGAAAAATACTCAAGGGCTTTTTATACCCAGGTCTTGTGTAACGGGGTTTAAGCTGTTCAGTTATTGGGTTTATTAGCCCTAATTAGAATTATTGATTCGTATCACCGTTATTATAATTTTTATTAGACTTGCCCTGACATTAGGGTGTGACCGACATCAAAATAGGGACGGAACTGCCACTCGGCAGTGGACTTCAAAAACACATTAGGGCCGAAATTTGTAAAAAATAAAATATATCGGTATTATTGTTTAGTGCCATACATGCCAAGTGTGACAATTCGATGTTTAATTAGCCCAAATTATGTAATATTATTCACGTGTAAATTGAAGTCAGTGCAGGAATTTTTCCCATAAAGAATTGTTTAACTTTAACAACATACTATTCCCTCGCATTTTCTCTCAGAAAAGGTAGCCATTAAAGTTTTGAGAAGGTAGCCAATTCTTAGAATAATTATTGAAAGAAAGGAACTCCCAGTTCTTTGCTTCAGCCCTGAAACACCCGCAGTAGGAATCTCGCTACCACTTGTGAAACTCCACACCTGTTGCTTCTAAGGTAATTACTGTTTACTTAGCCTAATTTTAGGGGGAAATGTATGTGAGGTCCCGAACTAAAGGTGAGGTAGGTATCCCATTTGTTGCAATTAAAGAGGTTTTTGTTATGTTAGGGACCATCTATTTTCGTTCACTGCTGTTCTATTTTTCAGCACCAACTTTCTTCTTCAACTTTTATCTTGTTACATGAACTTCTTTCTCAACTAACTGTTTCTATGCACCTTGTGCATCGATTCCACGTATCCTTGACACTGTGACTGCAACGTGTGCAGCTGGTATCCACGGAGGGGATTTTGATAATGCTGCTAACCGATCAGTAGTCACAAACCCAATTTTCATCAATATTTAATTAAAGCTAAATGAAGACATCATCCAGTTAATGTTTACCATTTTCAAAATTTCTCACTATAATTGATATTCAATTTGAGTTGAATATTAAACTTCAATTAGATCAATTGCAGTTACAGAGTCAACTCCACACTGAAAGGAACCTTCGTCTCTTAACAACTTCATTGTTGCGGTTAGGGAGGCTCAAACTAACATCTAACCTGAGCTAAGGGGGTCCATAGTTGCAAATTGCTGGAGAGCCTGGTGGGAATGTAACCCTAAATTCACTATTGTTTTCTTGTCAGGCGCTTTAGCACTGCCGACCAGTTGTAGGAGAGCGTATACAGACGACTGTTCCCCAGTCTGTGAGGCAGGAGCCATATTTTCAACCGGTTTACGTCGTCGTTGTGGATGCTGAGTAAATTCTGGGAAGTCGATTTGGCTACTTTTAGCTCGTGACTAATATTGCTATATGCTCGGACGTAGCCAAGTTGCTGTAACTTGCGCTACCAGATTTGCCGCTTTGACTCGTAAATTGGCTGAAAATCCGGTACCTAATTTGCTGCTCTCTTTAGTGACAGACATGTTTGAAAGAAAGTTAAGACCTAAGCGGAACTATTCCAAGTCAAACTTGGTCAATTTTTCTGCCAGAGCGGCAAATGTTCTTTTCTACGTTAAAAAAATTGCTCTCTACTTCATTTTTTGTCTCTACTTTTGTTTTTGCCCTGGATGCCGGATGCCCAAGAAGGAATCCATGCCAGATTACATCCTGAAGGGAATTTTCATGGACCATGTACTGGAAAAGCACGCAAATTCCGTGAAGCTCTACACTGAT
>JACJUY010005077.1:20788-31190 GCA_014220935.1 Platorchestia sp. MABIK
ATGTTTTTTATCGGTTCACTGCTGTCCTGTTTTTCAGCACCTTCAACTTTCTTCTTCAACTTTGATCTTGTTTCATAACCTTCTTTCTCAACTCACTGTTTCTATGCCCTTTCTGCATAGATTCCACGTTCCCTTGACTCATACTAAATGGTGCCTTCCTCCTTCCTCTCTTTGGATCGCCTTTGTGGCGGATAGGGAGGCTTAAACTAACTAATAATCTAATCTATTATTCAGCATAGCTTCTAGCGGCATCTACCGGTGTTTTGGTCGCTCGTGCCTTCATTTAGCTGATATTTTGTTGTTGTTTTGCTCTGTGTTTGGTTTTCTTCTTCAAGCGCTTTTCACTTGAAATGATCTGATAGAGTTAGTTCCCAGCAAAGTATCTTACGAGAAAAAATCCCGGAGAATAATGCACGCTAAAGAATCGCGATGTAGAAATGGGAATCGGCTGTGGGTTTACTATCGAAGTTATTGAAGCCTCGTATTTCTCGCTTCCCCGAAGTATGGATCAGGAGAGAGGTACAGAGAAGGTGTTTTCTTTGTGTACCTTCGAAAGTAGCGTTTCGTTAGAGATGCGTGCTCTTAATAATACTGAGCTCCTCTCGAGAAGGGAAAGAGAAATAGTAAGCGTGGAGTAACCGTCATCGTCTTGTCAATGGACTTTTGGTTAGCGGTCCGCGACAATGATACCGCAAAATCGGCTTCTTGTGTGTCATTAAAATTGTTTGTTTCGCTGTGTACTTAGGTTGACATTTTATTTTCTACCTGTCTGCTTCCGTGGGGAAGGCCGGCTTTTCGTACCACTGAATTTCGGGGATCGTTCTTTCGATGCCTTGATTCATCACGTTTGCATCTCGTTGAGATGGTGAGGCCGATGTTGAAATTACCCTTGCGTTAGTTATGAAGTAGTAATAATAATTTAAAGCTAAATCCTGTTTACTTAGTTTTAATGAATAACTTGACGATTTGTACATTTAATTTACTTGATTTTTAACCTAAAATTAATTTTATTTTTCTTCTAAAAAAATACACGTTGGCGCTAGTGTTTGTGATGTTGGACAAAAAGTGCTAGCAGATTGTTCGAGTTCTCACTTTACCTGCGCAAGAAAAAAAATGATACCCTAAAATATTCTCCTGAGTGGAAGTGCGTTTGTTTCAAGGAAAATGGTAGCCCTTCCACCGCCCTACTAGTAACTTCTCCGTGAGCTGCGAGTCGTGCAGGCGCTTGAAGAGCATTTGTCACGTCTGTTCTGGGCAAAGTGACGACGATTTAGCAGTGCATGAATCCCTCCGAAGTCTATCGTGGGCTTAGCGTTTTTTTTCGGGTCCTTTGTTCATCTACAATGATCTGACCGCCCCAATTTGACACGAGAGAAAATAACGCTAAACTGCGTTCGATTTAGCTGAATTTCAATTATCAACATTAAAGTGAACAAAAGATTAATTTGAACGTGCCTTCATTTGATTTTTCATCAAGTAGGTGTAGAATTCAGCTCGTAACTACCGGAGAGTCACCAATCAGCCAACCCTTCACCGAACTAACTCGCAGGTTTTCTGAACGTTCAGGACTTACTTCGAGATATTCAACTAAGCATCTTACACGTGAGTATTTGAGTTAGGTACCAATGATTCTAATTTAACATGTTGCCCTGATTGAAATAACGATAAACAATATTAAGGATAGCAAAGACACTCATTCTAACTTCTGGGTTAAAAAATAGATCGGTGGATGACCAAGTAAAGCGGATTGAACATACCGATCCGCAGCGTAAATTTGTAATGCCTTGTATCACAGATCCATGAAATGTCAAAAATCGAATTTGCAGTAATGGTAACTTATATTGATGGCGCGCTCAGTTATTACTGCGAGCCTTCATCTTTTGGGTTAAAAATTTGTTCTTGTAATAAATATATCTCGATCTAAACCAATATTAGATATTACCTCTCAGTGACAACCCGATGGTGAGACCTAATTTACGCTGAGTTCGTTATGTGAATTGGAATTTGGTAGAATAATGTGCCTTGATCGAACAAATTCTCAGTATGGATTTCATTTTTAGCCGTGTTTCATCGGCATTTTGACGTGATTCATTTTATTAATTGAAGAACTACACTAACTTTCATCCGTACGCTGAGGTTCGCATTCACTCCTGTCAACTATTTAAAATCAGGTATGAAAAAAAATTTCCTTTAAAATATCTGCATCAAAATGGAGCATAAAACAGCAATACGCTTTCCATGTGTGAATAGCGATCTTTTATAAAAAATAATAGGGACATGCGCAGCCTGCAGATGGTAACCCGAGAAACGGGCTTGAAAGCTGGACAAATCAGAAATCCGTCGTCTTTGGAGTGTGAAAACTTTACATTCATTAGGGAGCCTAAGTTCGTTTCATTATAACATAAACCAATGACATAAGAGTTAAAATAATGATGTATGACTCGAAGATCGACTGCACTTTTTTCAGTCCCCTTTATTTTGCTCAGTTTGTGTGTGGACTAATTTCAACATATAAACACCATCTACTCCTTGTGCTTTCCTAGCATTCTCCCTCCCTCAGAAATGGAGGCTTTTTTAAGATAGAGGTGTAGTTTATTGATAAAAACCTCTTCGGATCCTCTATTTCATTATTGTGGTAACATACGAATAATTATCATTCAATGTAAGTCATAAATAAAAAATATGTGGTCGTGATGTTAGATCCTAACGAACTGAGATTCAATCAAGGAACTGACAGCCATTGAACCGATTCGCACATCCATTGGATTGAGCTCCCTAGATACCTGCTGAATGAACTCCTTAACTAAGGGGATACAACTAATGTAACTATGGGAATTAGCACTCCCAGGGAGAAAATTTGAGGTCCCTAGCTAAGAGTTAGGGAGGCCTACTTTTTGTTGAAATACTGTTTTTTATACGGACCTTCTTTTTTCGGTTCACTGTTGTCTTGGTTTCAGCACCTCTGACCTCCTTCTTCAAGTTTAATCTCGTTTCCCAATCTTCCTTCTCAACTTACTGTTTCTATGCGCAGAAGATTCTGTGCTGGAACACACCTTGTGCATAGATTGAGCGTTCCCTCAACTCAATACTAAATGGTGTCCTCATCGTTCCTCTTTTTGAACATCTTTGTTGTGGTGAGAGAGGCTAAAACTAACTTACAATCAATCAAGAATTTAATAACAAGAATAATAATAATGCAGCCATGATATAGTGTTCAGGTATCTAGGATATAGGGTGGACGCAGGGACAGACAGACCAAGCAAGCAACGAGGTGTGTGTTATGGTATGGGAAGGATCAGAAACTCGAAGGTATTTCCTCACAGGCAACGCTAACCACAAATTATTCGATGAATAGCGCCCTTTAATTTTATTGATTCTGTTTAATTTTGTTGTTGTAAAATTTTTATTTTCGATTCGAAAACAAATCCTTTATGGCCTTCGATGTTATTTGTATCAGGCTTCTTCATGTCTCAATTGCATCAAGCGAGCGATTATTTTTCGTTCTTTTCTGTGTATGTGTTCTTATCTGAGGGTTGTGAGGTCACCCAGTTTCTGACTAAAATTCTCAAGTTTGTGAGGGGATGGAATAAAAATTTGCCACCAACCCCACTCAGCTTTCGGTGACCCTGCAGGGTTCTCAGATGTTGCGTAGCTTTTATAGCCAAAATTATTTATTTTAAATCACTGAAGGAAATTTTCAAGTGAAAAATGGGCGAAGGTCAAGTTCTTTGGTATCCACAATTATGACTTGAGAAAATATTCGAAGTTTTTCTCATGATCTTTTCCTCAGAAGCAATTTGAAATTGTGCTAAGAAATCCCATGACTTCAAGACTTTCAAGCGCATGTGCTCTCTTCATAGATACTTTGTTCTTCAAACGTGAAAGCATGTAACCAACTTCGGGTGAAACATTAAGTTTATTTGTACCCATTTTCTTAGTCGCTTAAAGGGTGCAGCCAAGTCTGGGCGATGGTAAGAAAGCCTAGATGGCGTGAAGGTGCCGTAGCGTGCGATGTGTGATTTCATGTACATTTTCCACATTTACTTGGGTTTCTCTTAAGTTTAGCTGTTATTTATAAATAATGTTGAACAGTTTCAGGTTGCAAATTTGGGTAAACGGGCTCACCGTGATTCTGTATTGTGTTCGAACGAACTACTTAGTTGTGACATTTGAAAATACCATGTACAACGACCATCAACCTTTGTTATCTTCGGCGCGATGTGCACCTAATTTGCTCAGCGTTATCATCTTCCCGTGCTTGTAAATTTACTTTGTAAAACATGCGCCTGCAGACGATAATGAACACTTTGACTGATTGTGACAGGTAAAATTCATATTCAAATTTAAAGTAAATTGTAGTAAACCATGTTGAAAATACCCATCATTAACTGGATCATGTTTTCTTTCAGTTTTGATTAAGCATTCTTTAAAATTGAGTTTGTGACTACTGAAATGTTAGCAGCATAATAAACTCCCTTGGTGACCAAATATGGCGCACGTCACAGTCGAGGTGTCAAGTCGTTGGGGTAACCTGAGCAAAATTGTTATCGTGTTCGGGAGCCTAGAAAATTTATTGAACTTTTTAGGACGTAACTCGCGTTAAGAAACGCCCATCCTGCTGATAGCAATGAAGAGACGGCGAAAATAAAGTGGAACATATATCCAACAATATTGCGAGTGAACCACGGTATTTTTTCGAGTGCAGGTCATACCACCATGTATTTTTTCTTTTATTTTTGGAGTTGAGGACATTGAGTGTACAGAGTAAACACCTGCAGTGATGGAGACTTCGTACCAGTCGTAAGAACATAAGCGCGCGTGCTTCCGGTAATATTCAACCCTTGATTCATTAGCATTGCTACGTTTATTTTTAAACTTCTTAACCCTACGAAATAGTTCCTGTTCCACGCATTTAAAAATTCGAAGAACATTGCTGATCATTAACGCTAAAAGACGATCAATCCATAAAATTCTATGTGAATGTCAGTCTACAAAAGCAAAGTTTCGATGTCCTTCGCATCATTGAACCAATGCTACCGTCATCCTAGCCACGGTCCTGTTCTGAGTGAGATTTTAAAGCAATTATGGTCTTCGTAGCGGTGTAGCTGGCTGTTCTGGTGACTTGACAGCGCTAGATGCTGTTTTTTCTTGCCAAATAGTCCGAGTAAATTTTTTTTAAAATTTTCCTCTAAATTGCCCTCTTCCAGCGTCCACAATCGTGGGTTTAGCTGCATTTCGTGTGCGCTTTCGCTGTTCTTTTTTCGTCCCTTTTTAGTCTTTCCTGGTTGTTTTTGTTTCTGCGTCTCTTTTTGTTTTTCTTTTGTCGCTTTTTTGTTCTTTCGTCGCTTCTTATTCTTTCTTGGTTGTTTTTGTTTCTTCGTCACTTTTTGTTGTTCTTTCGTCGTTTTTATTCTTTCTTGGTTGTTTTTGTTTCTTCGTCACTTTTTGTTGTTCTTTCGTCGCTTTTTTGTTGTTCTTTCGTCTCTTTTTGTGTTTTTTCGTCGCTTTCTTGTTATTTCTTCACTATTTCCAAATCCCTCCTCGACTTCTACGTTTCCTCTACCGTTAAGACTCCACTAAACCATGCCTCAATCAGCTGTTCATTGAGTTCGTTTAGGTAACGCAAATTGAAAAAAAACGAAAAGCAGTTAAATCATTTTATACAGCATGTATTCAGATTATTTTAATGTCATTCTAGTGCAAAATCCCTTAATACCTTATAGACGTTTACGTTCTCAGGGCTGTTGAGTGTTCTACACTAAAAAATCACCCATTCATTTTAGAACTCGGCTAGTTGAAGCGTACTAGACTATCATCCCGGTTCTTTGCGTGAACTTCATAGATTATGAAGGCTTTTCACTAATAAAGATCGCCTCATATGACAAGATGGCCTGTGGTTTCCTGAACTTAGGCTATTGGGACTCCGCACATACTTACAAAGTTAGACATGATTACTTTTACGCTAAATGGTTCAGTCACCTTAGCTCGGCGAGCCTGTGCCATACAATGTAGCTGAAGTTTGCCAAATTAGGCTCGCAACCCTGCTGAATCTGCTGAGCAACTTCTCGAGTAAAGCTTAAGTCCTACCACAGTGAGGTTCAAACCTTCTTAGCCAAGGACGAAAGCTGTTAATTGTGAAGAAAATGTCGCAAGCTAAAGCAGGAATTAGTTGAGTTGATGTCAAAGTTTGGTTTCATTGTTTTTACTCAAGCGAGAGAGAATTGGCCATTCATGCCACATCTTCCTAGGTGTTAGGGCTAGCTTTTTTGCTCACTTAACCCGTTGACTGTGACGGGTTGAACTGAAGTTCAATATTCAACTCGAGTTAAGTTAATTTTAGAGATCAATTTGAAAATTAACGAACATTAAATAGATCAAACCTTTATTTAGTTTTCAGTAAGCATTTATGGACATTGAGTTTGTGACTGCAAATTGCGCAACAGCTTTGTGAAAATTCCCCGAGTGACAACCTGTGGGTCGCATTGCAGTAGAAGTGTTTGCTGGGGTCGAGTTGACACTTCACGCCGTCGTCGTGGCGTACCACGACTTCTGCCACGACGCTGCCAGTCACTGCCGCGACTGGCAGCGTTAGCTCATCTAAATTGGCTGTGCTACGCTACTTGTCGAAGTACTGGAGGAAAAGCTTAGGTTTCTAGCAGTACCGCTACGATGAAATTTGTTTGCAAGTCTAGCCCGTGTCAAGAAGGGCTTGTGAAGTTTGAATGAGGGCACCTCCCCGCGTGACTTTATTGACATTTTGTTCACTTGGAAAACACGATTCGAATCCAAGCAATGTGGTTTAAGCAAGATTAACTTGAAACTTGCCTTTTTAATGGTCATGAATTGTTTTCTCATCTAAGAAAACGTCATTACGTATTTTTTTAACATGTTCTTGGTTTTTTACGTACTTGGCGGGTCGCTATCTCCTGACATCGTGCCCATCACAGCGTTCCAACAGAACGTCGTCCCAATAACGATTTTGTATGTTCAAAATCCAGGCGTTAGATATTGTTTTATTTGCCCTTATCTGGATGAAATGTTGCCGTGCTTCTTTGTTCATTTTTCTTTTGTGATCCAGTTACCGTATTTTTTGACTTTATTGGTTGACTAAAGTTTGTTCAGAAAATCAATGAAAGGAATTTATGCATTATTAGGTTGTCATGTATTGTTACTCTTTGTTGTGGTTAGGGTAGCTAAAATCAACTCATTTAATCTGACATTTTTGTTGAGGCAGAGTACGGTACAGATACAAAATCCACTCGCATCAAGAGCAAAAGTTAAGACGTAACTCGCAACACGTTGACTGCGATGTGTTGAACTGAAGTTTAATATTCAACTTTAATTTAAAGTCAAAAGTCGTTGGCAATTTTATAAATGCCAAACATTACCTGCGTTCACTATAAAACCTTAGTTTTAAAAAATTGTTCAACTTTTTTCAAACGACACTTCGATGTGTCGTATCGCAAGCAACGCGTGTATTTATTTCTATTCCTCTTGTGCTTTTGACGGCATCTCGTCTGTGTGTTATTTCGAATTTTTGTTTGTTTACGTAGCACTTTTTCTGTTGACTATTTTGTGGTAGCGACTTCAAAGCTTGAACTGAAGCAGACAGACAGGGATTATGGTGAAGGCTTCATTTGTTTCGTGTTCTAGGAAGTGATGAGCTTCAGGGGCCAGATTTTCATACATTTTAAGTTTCGTAGCGCCTGTCTAGTGTAATTTCAGCCATCCACTTGGTTGTCAAAAAGCTAAATCTTGAGTCAAAAAATTCTCACGTCTGCATTTTTCAAATAAAATGTAAGCAGGCAGCATCTAGCAGGGTTGCCGCTGCGGTGTGTTGGCAAAAGCGAACGAAACGTAGCCCGTTTGGGCAAGAAAAACTATGCTTAGAAAAACCAAGTCGACAGATGAACTTTTACTGTCTGCTATACCGTTACCACAACTTGAAATGTGTGAAAATCTGGCTGTCGTATTTTAAATGCGATACATAGTTGTAGCGACACAGTTGGCAGCGATAGTTCTAAGTCGATTTGGCCCCTTGCTCTGTGTTCTTTAACATGTAGCGTAGTGAAATCAACTTAAACTTACGCTGTCAGCTGTATCGACACGACAACGTTATTAGTTCGAAATTCCGACCCTGGGTTTGTAGAGCGTGTCGTTCTTGTAAATAGATGCAGTTGTTAGGTTGGAGATGCCCGCATTGACTGCATTTCAAATGTGCGTAGAACTCGCGTCTAGATCAAAATTTACCCCGCAGTCGAATCATCGAGGAGCTTGAATTTCTGGGGACAAGCTCACGAGACCTCTCCGAAATTTTCGGTTTTCTATTATTTGTCTTCCCTGGTGTTTTTCGTGTGCGGGACTTGTTTGAAAATAATTCACCGGTGTGTGCAAAAACATGAATATCATAATGATCAATGAAATCGTGTTTTTCTCACCTCGCTTCGTTAGAATACTTACAATTTTTCCTACAATTACTTACTGTACAGCTCTTGCATGTTGGTTTTTTTTTTAATAAATTCCCCAAGGTGGAAAGAAGTTGTTAACCGCATCTGAGGACCTATCGCTTTTCGGGGAAATTTAGAATCCTGATCTATAGACTCAAGGGGGCATGATAAATATTGTCATCTTCTTCAGTACACCGTGGGTTAGCCAGCAATGCTTAGTGGTGACCTTAACTACCCGCCATAAAATCAGTAGAAGTTGTCGCAGGAGTCCTTGGTGTGCTTAGCACTTTGACTGCGACATGAGCCACCGGTGGTCAATGAGCGAGTTTTCATAATGCTACTGACCGACCAGTAGTCACAAACTCGACTTTCGTAAATTTGAAATAAAAAAACAAAATGAAAGCACGATCCAGTTAATGTTTGATATTTTCAATATGGATTCCTACAATTGACTTGTGATTTGAGTTGAATATTAAACTTGAGCTTTACCAGCCGAAGTCAAAGTGTTAAATGTGAATGTAGATGGGTCCCAATTCTCTTTGTCTCCAGTGGGGAAGCGGGCCTACCATGCAACGACCTCAAGCGCGAGGGTCTGTTTTTTATTGTTTTCCCCCATTTTATCTTCGATTTGAGATACTCACGCTTTCTTCTGCCAGCATAGCGAGCTCTGCTAACTATGACACCCAAGTTTTGCTCCCGGGATTCACTTCTTGGAATAAAACTTTAGAAAGATGAAGAGCAAAACCGCTCGTTTCCAAAAAAGTTGGGAGGTAAAAGGTACCAATTGGATTTTAAAGATTTTGTAAAATAAATGTCTCAAATTACAAACAAACAATAAGAAGTAGACAGTAGCCGTGTAAGAGGTTGAATATATATAATTGAGCGAAACAAAATAAAGATCGATTCTCATAGATACTTTACTCAAGACACGAAAACTGCATGAAAGCTTGTAAATACACTAAATACAGCTAAAAAAATGACTTGTAGGATAGTCTCCTCTTATATTCACGCAAGAGCTAAGGCTTCCACGGCAGTAGTTAATACTGTTGAAAGTAAAATAGATGGATGTGAGCAATTTTGAATAAAAAACAAAGCAATCAACATTTCGTAAATTGGAAATTAGTTTTCATACAACGAAATCAACAAGTGCGTACCTAGTAACTAGCTCGAGGCAGTTACTTTACCACACTACAATTTTTGCTAAATTTTTTACTAATAAATGCTGGCCCAAAAGTCAGAGACGATAAAAAACTGTCGGACAAAACTAACCAAACCATTTCACTACAAACAAAAGGAGTGAACAAAAAATAATGTTTCCAGGAAGCGCGTAAGAAAATACATTTTGAATTTTGAAATTCTTTAGTATAAAATTACCCGCGTCTAATTTGTGAATCAAAACATTTTACATTTATATTCAATCAGTCACATTTTAAAACTTTTTAAACGCTAAGGGAACCTGTTCCTCAATAAAGTTCCACAAACTGAGAGCTTTTTGCTTTACGTCAGGTAAACGGTGACTAACTACACCACTCCTCTGATTTGATTTTTTGTGTGCAATTTTGGATGGAAGAAATTTTATATTTGCGTTACTTTCTGGGAGGGAGTGAGGCGGGAACTATTAATCTAACTATTTCCTCAACTATGCTCTTAATCCGATGAATGAATATCAGGGTTCCGCTCTTTTCGTGGAATATGGTTTCCACGTGGGGTTCGAAAGTCATGTTTTTGTCAGACTTTACACCAAGGATTTTTACTTTGTTCACGAGCTCATACATGTCAATTCCAAACGCCAGCCCAAGTTTCGGGAATTTTTTTATCGCGTTCTTCGATCTATAAACAATGCTTATTACGCTTCACCTGCGTTTAAGTGTACTGTCATTTGGTCACACAAACAAACATCGGCATCTAAGGATGCTTTATTTCCAATCAAGCCTGATACATATGATCTTAAGCAT
>JACJUY010005077.1:45071-64078 GCA_014220935.1 Platorchestia sp. MABIK
GTATTTTAGTTCAGAAAAGTTGTAGACACAAGTAAATGTGGTTTGAAATGTTTCATCCTGATATTTTTGCACCAAAGTATATTTTGTGTATGGGGGTCAAGTAGAGGAATATGTTCCAATCTACAGAATGAGTGTTGCTTGAGCTTCTGCAACACTCACAAGTTTTGTGTGGTCTAGGAGTTATTGTAGTCATGCTATGTATTCCTGATTCAATATCCTCAAGTAAATTGCAGAACATTCTGTGCTCCATGACTGTTGTCACATCACCGATGTCTGTGCCAAGTTCATTGTCAACAACAGTTGTCATGTTTCTTTGGAAATAAGATGACCTAAAATGATTTTGGAACGTTTTATTTTTTCTGAACTATAACTTTATTCTTGGTGATCAGTGCAGTAGAATAAGTCAAATTCAAAAGCCTTCAAGTTGAAATAAAAAATGTGAAGTTTAATGTGCACTCATACGTGAGAACTTATCACACATTGTTGAATGTTGAGTTGTAGTAAGGGAATGTTGCGTTGTCAGGAACGGAAACCCTGTGAATTTTAGACAAAAACAATTAAGGGTTTTCATTTTGTAAATGAAGCCACTAGAGGGCCTCTAAAACTAATTCATTAATGGTGCTCTTTCAGTAAATGCTTTGTAAAGTTTTTCTCTGTGTATGCCATGTTTCTTTCAATGAAAATTTAGCGTTAGGGAAGCATTCAGGTAAACTTGTAGGTGTCGTCAGTCAATCTATTCAAATAGGTATGTGTGTTATTTTCTTTGTTAGGATCATCAAGGTTATCTATTGTGAGTTCCTTCTTCACACCATTTGAGAAAGTATTTCCATATTTGGTTTTGTAAAATTGAGCATTTTGATTTAATGTTAAGAAAATAATGATTCATTTTCTAAAAGATGGTATGAGCATGAATGCCTTCCTGTATGTGGTAGGCTGTATTTTGTGTTGAATTGCCATAGCATGTGATGCATCTGTTTTTCCAGCTATTAAATTATTAATGCAAAAGTAAGAATTATAGCCGAACGAGCATAGTTAATATCTCGGGGTAACAGTTCAGCACTTGGACACTAATTCTTTTCAGATTTCACATGTAGGTGCAGCACATTGAATAATCCTCACTTATGTTATTTTAGTCTTGGGTTACAGTCATGGATCCATTGATTTTATTTTAAGGCTGCACATAATTAGTTCTGTGTTTTATAGTAATTTGAACTTCCTAAAACTTGATTCAAACCAAATTCAGTCAGCATCTGAACTGAAGAATCTTGCCAAACAAATATTTATATCTGTTTGCCATCATACCCATTATGTACCATTCCATTTTCTTGAAGACCTTGAGTAATCCAGATTGTTGCCTGAAACAATTTTTGTAAGAAATTTTGAATCATTGCTTCGGCTCCTAGTAAATTGGCTACTGAATAATACATGTATTTCTGATGCATATTGATGGCATCAAATTTACCAAAATCAATGTCTGCAATCAATAGCAATAATGAAAAAAATTTTCCAATGTAAAAGTGGAGATATTATTTGTTCATTTTTTTGCCCACATATGCTAGTAAAATGATAATGACCAACAGTAATGTGATGAAGAAATATTGCACATGTTGTGTTTTTTTAAATATTTTAACTTAATCATAGCATGTTTTTGAATGCACTCCATTGTATTTTGTGTAACTAGGCCAGTAAAATTCTTATATGCCATATTTTTCCTACTATCCTCTTTTCAAGGCCAATTTTGCTGTTAAAATTAAAATTGAAGAATTCCAAAGTTAAGAAAACATCCTCATCTTGCATGAACTCTGTCAGTTGTGACAGCTCATCTATTAGCTCAAACTCTTGTTGATTTTAGTTCAAAATTCATATTTTTGTTTATTTTTGCCTGGATTGAGAATAAAAAGTGAGCACCATCTTGTTTTGCCAGTGCATCTTGTCTTTTGTGTCATTTACACAAGGCAAAATAAAACATGAATTGCAATCTGGCTTCAATATTTCTATTTTCCTAGTTTGAACCAGTAACATTATTTACATTTTTGTATTGTAATAATCCTATTTATTGAAGCTGTTGGCTAGCAATTTGTGTAGTTCATGCCTGCTTTTTCTTGTTGATGAAGGTAATTTATCATTGTTCCACTCTCTGGTATGCAACACTGTGTTGTTCTTCCCATAGATTATTTTGTCATGTTTCTAAATTCCTGGTTTGGATGAAAATATTAGGCTGTGAGACTGCAACTGAAAGCTTATATACAGGCATACCTCACCTGTATGAACTAATGCAATCCTGAGGGTTGTGCATAAAGTGGGAGTTTCTAAGGCAAAGTTTAATTACCCTTAGAAAATAATGTCATGTTCATTCACAGAAAAGTGCCCCTTGATAAATTAAAAATACAAAATAAAAAATAGAAACTTTTTAAATGATGGTAATTAGTATGAAATATATAAAATTTCTGTAATATAATGAAAAACACAATTCAGATTTTGGAGTTTCAAAAATGTCATAATCAGTTTCTTTGTAAGTTTCCATTTCAATGACTTCATCATTCGTTAGTTCTTCTCTATCTGCTCGAAGTCATCAAGTCATTGATGTCATCTAAGGAATAAAAATTTGCATTTTTCTTAATGCCTACAATGTAATCACATTAACTTTGTACAGTCTGTTCTGGCTTTTCAAAACCTATAAAGTCATCAAAAAATTGAGGGCAACTCTTCTTTCAAACATCTTTCACGTTCTTTTGAGTGATTTTTCTCCACGCTTTTCTGATGATCTTACCTGCATTGAGGATGCTCAAATTCTGTGAAGGAACATTGTCAAGACTATGTTGAAAGGAATTTCTTTACTTTGGCAATATTCTTTCACTTCAAAGGTGAAAGGCAGGTAAAAATCATTTTTCAAATAAACCGGCAGTACACCAGGCTTATTCAAACACCTTTTTCGCAAAGACAAAATTTTGTATAAGGAAAGCTTGTACATCGAGGTATGCCTGTATTTATAAAAAAAGCCTTATAACATGACGGTAGTTTAGATTTGAGCCAAACTACCAGCAGTATATACAGATTTATTCTACTGGATTACCATGATTTAATTTTCCAGATGCTATCTTTGCAGGGCTTTGCATTTATAGGCTACATTTACTGGATGATTATGTACCATCGGCTGCCTTCCAGCACTTGCTTTTATTCCAGTCTGCACTTTTAAAGAAACAACTGAGCGTTTTGGCTCGAAATTTTTGCTAATTTTTTTGCTAGCTTTTTACAGCCTCTGGATTTCAGTTGCTGCCTCAATTCAAGAGTGCATTTTATTAAAGTGTATTTGAAAAACCTTTTTAAAGTTTGCCTTTTTGGTATTTGATAATTTAATCTTGTCTGCTTTCCATCCATAAATCACTCCTCTATTGTGTTCTATACCTCAGGGAACTGGTTATTTTTGTATTGACTTTGTGTTCATTTGGTTCTTTTTTTTTCTCGTTTTTCAGCCTAATAGCTCGATGAGGTTCTACCAAGGCAGGGATGGAGTTCAGGTAAATGCAGTAAGATGTTGCACTACTTGACAGCTGCCTCCTCAAGTGGCATCCACTTACTTGTTCATACTAATTCATTCAGTGTAGGCTAATTTATGGTTTGTCAAACTAATATGGGTGTGGGTTTGGCCTTGTGCACTGCAGCATTCCTTAACTTGGAAATCTGTTGAGCAATTGACCGTAGCTGGAATGAATTTGTATGGAGTCACTGCTGCCTTCCCCTCCATGCAGGGTTGCAAGATTGGTCCACTGCTGGTAAAAATCCTCAAGGTCATGCGGTTTTCCAACCCAATTTGACTATGAAAACTTATGTCCTATTGCATTTTGTGGAATGATGTGTTCAGATTTTAGTTTCTCTACTTGAGTTTCAAACATGTACCTCAAACATGCCTTTGAATAAAAGTTCATCAAGTAACTTCATCTTTTCAATGTTTTTGCCTCAAACATTTGGTTGACTCATTAAATCTCAAAGATATACTAAAAAATAGATGAAATAGGTGAGCTACCTTATTTGCAATGTTGAAGTTCATTTGACAAAAGCAAAAACTTGAGGATTTTAATCAGAAGCAAAAGAGAAGTCTGACAATCCTGCTTGCACTTTAGCTCCTCACTCAAATGACTTGATGGTTAACTTGACTCAGCACCTCTCCACTCAGGCAGGGCCACTCCACAAACTGAGATAACATGGGCCACATTTTATCTTCTGTTTTAGTGTGTGTGAAAAATGCCTGAGATTTAACACATTTCCTGTGAAGTGATCCACCGGTGGTCACTTAGGTGATTTTCACAGTGCTGCTCACCCACCTGCAGTCACTAACTCATTTTTTATTAATACTTAATGAAAGCTAAATGAAGGCCCAATTCAGTTAATGTTTGCTATTTTCAAAGTTGATTATCACAATTGATTTTAAATTTGAATTGAAAATTGAACTTCAGTTTAACCCATTGCAGTTAGCATGTTAAAATATTATGGATTAGTGGCAATAACACAAGCAACATCGTATCTTTTGCTTTCTTGTGTATGAATAATTGCTGTGGTAAGGGTCAGTTACAGTTTTATTATTGAATTACAAAAATTTCATTATAATGTAATGAAAAGGAATTATGATAGTTTCAATTGCGTATTTTCTAGGACATACTCTAAGCACTGAGCAGGAATAGCAGTTACAATGTCACGGATCAAGAAGAATTGCTTTTGAGTATGAAAAAGATATAACAGCTTATCCTGCATACATTTGTTGATAGGAATTGTGTAGAATGCACAATAAGTCACTAATTTTTTCTGTTGAGAATCACAAATTAGAATCAATGAATGAGCTTCACATTTTCTATTTTATTTGTTATCAATGGCATCATTTTGGTGATAGTGGTGACTAAGCCTTTCATTACTTTGTGGTTTTTGCATAAGTTTTTGCTTTTTCCCCATCCAGTCAAAAATATTGCTTGCTCTAGAGAAACGACAGGGCTAAATTCTCCAATTCTAATTAAAGGCCAGCTTTTATAAACAGTTATTCATGTTGTAGCTCTGTAAAGAGTGGAAGAGTGTGGGTTTGCTCACTAATGGCTCCCATTAAAATAATTTTGTACTCTTGAAAACATGTATGAGGTGAAATATTGTAGTTAGCTGTTCAAAATTTTGTTTTAATGGTTGAACATTGGAAATCTACTTATATGTTACTCAATCTAAACAGAGAGATAACTCTTTGAGTTGTTCTGAGGTTAAAATCTAATGCAGATTAGCAGATGAATTTTTACTGTAAATTTTAAATAATTTTTTCAATTTAAGTTTGCATTCTGCAATTTTTACAAGGAAATGCATGCTCATCATATGGGATAAATATCATTATTGTCCCCTGAGGGGGAAACAACTCTTGTATTTAAGGGAATAAGCCTGCTATTGAGGAGATATGAAGTTTTGAGCTGATGATTAATTTGGTCAGTCTTTGGTTGTATTAGAATATTTTTCATTTTGTTTTGCTGTGGACCACTTCTCTCCAGTTCACAGCTGTTGTTTTTCAGCACCGATTACTGTCTACTTCAATTTTTTTTCTTGTTCTGTAAAATTTTTCCAATCTTGCTGTGCTCAAGTGCAGGGGATACAGGGAGACACTTTGTGCATAAAGTCACTGTTCCCTGAATTCCGTACTAAATGGTGCCTGACTTTCATGGGAAAACTTTTGTTTTGATTAGGGAGGCTTAAACTGATTTATAATCTGATCTATGTCATTATTGATGGTTTAGGAGACATTGGTTTGCATTATATTTTGTTTCATAACACCTACTGTTTGCAAAAGTTGTGTACTATATACATTTCCTAAACTATGCTGTATGTTAGTGAGACTCTTAGTCTTGTTCCATCTGGGTGGTTTAAGTTGCTTCACCTCCTTTAGCTAAATTAGTCCACTCAAATTGTGGGAGTTTGGTTTTGTTTTCCGATGCATGCTTGAATTCTTTAAAGTCTTTTCCTCAACACAACTAACTTCCAGTAAAGAGATTTGCAAGCATGCTGCAGTTCACCTGATTTAAGCATTTGCTTTAAAAATACAGCTAAAATACCAGCCTTTAAATTAATGCTTATGTACCTAACGCTCTTTTTTGGATAACTTTTAGCATTAAATATTTATTCAACTAGATACTGGTTTTACAATACAGTTTCACTAGCTAAAAGTCTTGCATGTTCTGCACGGTTTAAAGTGTTTGCTTTTGTATTATTTTCAAAACTTTCAAGCATACTTATATAATTGCTCACATTTATGGCTGTTGGTGGATTAGGTAATGGTGAATATTTAATTTACATTCCTAATGTAAATGTATACAGTATCTCTAAAGTTTTAGTGTAATGGATTGAAATGTAGCTGCTTAGTTCATGAAGTATGACATGACGAGGAACAATCTTGTCAGTTGAAGTTGTTTTATTGTTTTTACACCATATTAATATCTGTCTATGGTCTACCAGGCCAATGCAGTTAAATTTGAATACACTAAACCTTTACCTGACATAGAAGCAAGTCACTACCATTTTTATGTAGGACCTCAGGGCAAGTATGTATCTTTACTTTAGCCGCCTCAAATTCAGCTCTCTCAAATTCAGCTCTAACTGACGTCAATTCCTGATTTATGAGTATATTTCTGTACCACAAACTAGAGGAAACCAGTCAGTTTTTTATGGGATACATAGCATAGTTTCTGTACCTATACTTATATATGTGGAAGCCTTCTTATATCAAGCACCAGCTGTGGTGTGAATGAGACTCTTAGTAGCCTTAGTGTTCTGTCTGGCTTGTGGTGCTGCACTGAACCAATATTTTTGTATGGTTATGACTGACAACTATTCAGAAGCATCTCTATTAGAGAATGCAATGGGTAAGACTGTGTCAGAAACTCGTATTAACCCATCCTTTGGGGTAACGAGGAGGAAATTTAAAACTGGGATCTGAGGCTCTTTTTTGTTTGAATTCAAATCATCAATTTCTTGAGTGGGGTGGTTTGAAATGGTGAGCCTAAACAATACCAGATCCCTATGATTGTGGCTGATCTAGTATTGCTCTGACCTGTGATTTAGCCCCACACAACTTTTTTAAGCAGTGAAGATTGACGCACTTGACTAGAATAATTAAATAAGTATGCAGGTATACATTTATAAAAAATTGTGTATATCTGTGAGCCTATGTCTATTTTCTTGTACAGAAGATGAATTCAAATTAGCAAACATTTTCAAAAAATCTTATACCTATAATCAATTAATGATTCACCGAGTACTGATCACTTCATTGAAGCAATTTTTTTCAGGAAGCTGTCAATGACTTGGAATCATTAAGAAAAGAAGTTTACTCATCATCACCACACGCAACAGCAACCACAACCACAACATCAATAAATGTTAGTCACTCACGACACCACTCTCCTCACCACCCTCACCACCACCACCATCACCACGCTCTGCCTCACCACCGTAGCTCCACATCCCCAGTGGGGCGGATCAGCGGGCCCAGCAAAGGGGGAGGACTGGGTGGGGGATCTCCAGTAAACCACCCGCCTACTCATCTATCCCCGCCTCCGGATGGACTGCCACGGAGTAACTCGGTGCCCTCCCTGCACCAACACATGGTGTCTTACCCTGTCTCGCCTCAGATGGAGGGCAACCACCTCTTGGGTGTCCAGTACAGACCTAACAGGCCCAAGAGCATGTTGGACGTGTCCCCTCACCAGCACAGGTGGGCTGGTGCTGCTTAGGGAGTGTGTACAGTGTGTATGTGTGTAGCACAGGTGCGCTGGTGCTGCTTAGTGTCTGAGTTTTCTTGGGGCACAAAATGAACTTGTCACATGTGCGATTTTTTTCTTATGTTAATGCAAAATAGCTGAAAAAGTTTTGAAAAAGGCAAATTTCATTAAATAAATTCATAATTGGTGACTCTTATGTGAAATGATTTATGTATTCATGTGTATATTTCTATTCCCTTTGAATTTAGAAGTACTATTTCATATTAGTGCAAGGTACCTTAACCAAATTACTTTTCATTTTTCAAGCAAAAATGAATGATCAGTTCAAATTATTACAATAAGTGTAGAAATGCCCCTTCAGCTGTGCTTTTAAATTTTCTTGATTCATTTGTAAGCTTACAGCAAGGTAATCTGTTCTATTAGTCAGGCCTTGGTCTGTTGAACCAGTTCATTATATCATTGTGAATTTTTCAATTATCATTCACTAAAGAGTTTAATGTCCAATTTAGTTGTATAGATTTTCACTTATAGTCCCTCAGTTGTTTTGGAATTGTTTAGCATTGTTTGACAACTGCCAGCTTTCTTTAGCATTGTTTGGCAACTGCCACCTTTCTTTAGCATTGTTTGACAACTGCCAGCTCTCTTTAGCATTGTTTGACAACTGCCAGCTCTCTTTAGCATTGATGGACAACTGCCAGCTTTCTTTAGCATTGTTTGACAACTGCCAGCTCTCTTTAGCATTGATGGACAACTGCCAGCTTTCTTTAGCATTGTTTGACAACTGCCAGCTCTCTTTAGCATTGTTTGACAACTGCCAGCTCTCTTTAGCATTGTTTGACAACTGCCAGCTCTCTTTAGCATTGATGGACAACTGCCAACATATTTTTATCATTTTTTAGTAACCACCAGCTTTCTTTAGCATTGTTTTACAACCGCCATCTTTCTTCTGTCAACAGTCACACCCGCAGCAACAACATCGCCATTCCTGGGTCGGGCAGCAGCAGTTTGATACAGAGCCTCCACCACCACAACCACCACCACCGCCAACAGCAGCAGCAACAACAGCAACAACACCACCAGCAACAGCAGCAGCACCTGCATGGCATCACTACTGAGAGCCCTGGACCAGGCCTCATAGGGCTTGCCAACACGGGGTCCTTACCTGACCTCACCTTGCGGGACCATCTGCTCCCGTCTAACCCCATGAGTGTTCCCTTGCCTGATGAAAATGGGGTGAGTGACGCGCTCCTCGAGGAATGCATGCGTTCATTTTCTGAATATGGATGCGTTAAGATTGAGGATGTGAGTTTATCGCGTAAGAACGAGATGAAAACTGTGTATTGTACTCGTAGCATAAGAGTTCATATTCCAAAAAAGTATACTTAATTTTACCGTAGGTTCAGTCTTAACATGAGAGTGGTAAAAGTGGGGATTTAGAAAGAGGAAGTTTGTTCTCAACTTTGCCAGTTATAGGCGTTCAGATGCTGTAATTTTATTGATGTGTTGAAATTCGCAAGTGGACACGTGTGTGAAAATTGAGTTTTGCTATAGTTATTAAACTGTACAGTTATTTAGCTGAATTTTTTTCTTGAGTCAACTGATTTGAAAGTAGCGTTGATGTTAAAATCTTTCTTGTTAATTTATAATTATTGACTGGAAATTATAGCACAGTAAGGAGTAATAATCTCAGTCTGTAATGTGTGTCACCTTGTACAATGATGCACTTGCTAGTGATGCTTCAATATCATTTCAGGATTTCCCTAGTACGTTTACATCACTGATCATTTTCTTTAGCGCTAAATAATTCTTAACATAATGGAAGAGCTAACTAAAGTTATTGGTGGCTTTTTAATTCAGAATTTCCTCATAACACTTTGGACTCCAGCATGCTCACAAATGCTACTTTTGAGTTCACCTTGTTTAAATTTGATTGCACTGCTCCCATGCTGTTTTGCAGTGCAAACTAGGCTGGTCTTCTGCCAGTAAACGTGAGGGAAAAGCACAACAAAGAGATTCCATTTCTCTTGCTGAGGATTCTTCACTGCCTTTTCCTTGTACCTTCTACTCCACAAATACTTGCTCTATCCTCACTTATTTGCGCTGTGATATTTTCCGGGGCTCGAATACTATGTAAAAACTTTAAAATAATATAGAATAATACTTTTTCATAGTGTTCTCCATTGATAAAGGCTGTGTTGTGGGCAACCACATCTTCAAATGGGCAGTAAACTGAACAATATGAAGAGTGGTGCGCTTTTCTAACTAATTATGCTTGTTGTAGGTAAATTGAAGCCAAAAAGATGCAAATGCGTTTTTTTTTCTTTGCCAGCTCCCAAACATGATAGCATTCCATTCTCCCCTCCTGTGCAGTTCATGATGAGTAGCAGTAGTTTGTTTATTTTAATTTTGTGTCTTATTACACATAGCTTCCATATTTGACTTGGAAATGATTTAAAACAATGCCTTGCAATAATTGTCACATGAAATACGTGTTTGTGTCAGCAAATGCATTTTCTATTTTTCTTATGTTCCAGATTGTATTTTTTATTTTTCTTATATTTCAGATTGAATTTTTTATTTTTCTTATATTGCAGATTGTATTGAATTATTCGTATATTTTTGAGCTTGCATTTCTTGAGCGCGTGTGATTTGGTTGCAGCCGTACCCTGGGAGCGTGCCGAACGGCCCGTACAACCCAGTGACGTCCTCCCCGCAGTCCCCCCAGTCCGGCACCTCCCCTGGCCCCTCGCCCTCTGTCTCTCGCCGCCACAAGCCCAAGCCTTACCCCCAGCCGCCCTGCCGCTCCGCCCCTACTTCTCAGGTACGCTTGTTCTCATCTCCTCTGCTACATTATTTCCTCTCAGCTACAGTTGTCCTTATTTCTTCAGCTACAGTATTTCCTCAGGTACAGTAATCCTTATTTCCTCAGGTACACTTGTCCTTATTTCCTCTCAGCTACATTATTTCCTCTCAGCTACAGTTGTCCTTATTTCTTCAGCTGCATTATTTCCTCAGGTACAGTTGTTCTTATTTCCTTAGGTACACTTATCCTTATTTCCTCTCAGCTACGTTATTTCCTCAGGTACAGTTGTCCTTACTTCCTCAGGTACATTATTTTCTCAGGTACTCTTGCCCTTATTTCCTCAGGTACAGTTGTTCTTTGGATAGAAGGACAACTGTTCTTTGTGTTGCTACGCAGTTGTAACTTTTCTCAAGAGCATTTATGGTCCAATCCAGTGGCTATGCTTGGCTGGCTAAGATCATAGGTGCTCTTGTTAATAAGTTAGACTGGGTAACTGTTTTGTGGTTGTTCACTGCAAGTTTAGTTTGCACTCCGTATGAACCCCTGTTGTTGCTTCACCTACCTCTCGATATGCTATTTTGTTTCTAAACTTTTAGTGTGGAAACGGTCTTGTCTGTTTCTAACAATTAAATAATTTTCAGTATTTTCTTGTTTCTCAATATTAGTTTTTTTAGCCATCTCTTCAGCAAAAGTAAGCTCTTGCAGTAGTGCAATAATAAGATATTTGCTGTTAGAATTCACTGTCATTCGAGGAGGCAGAACTCGCTCTCACTATGCACACTCAGGCTGTTGTTCCTGTACTGGCATAAGCAAAGCTTGAAAAATTCAAGATGTTTCAAGAAGAAAAATTATATTTTAGTGAACTTTCTAATTTTCTGTTTAAATGAAAAAAAATTTGCTCTTTTCTGTGCATAATCCATATGTTACCTTTTTCCAGTCATTTGGTTCGTAATGAAACCATTTCTGGATGTTTTTGATGCTAGCACTTCTTGATGCTCAATACTCGCAGGTGTCAACATCATGACTTATTAAATCTAAGACTTATTATTTCCTCTCTAACTACATGAGTGTGTGGTGCCCATTTCCACAAGCGTACTCCGTAAAGCGGTTAGTTTACTTCTGGAAGTCCAATATCAGAACAACACCTGCCAGACCCTTGATAGCTTTTCCTCGGAGGTTAATGCATGTATTCAAGACTGTTGACACTTCGCCTTCTAACTATACTCTCTTCTTTTTTTTTATCCTTTCAATCTTCAAATATTATTGCATTACGATAGTGCGTATACTGTCTTTGAAGCTGAATTCTATTTAAACGCATGAGAAATATTCATTCCTGACTATTGTGCTTGTTACTAGATATGAAAGTTGGCTTTGATACTCCTGATAATTTGTGTAGCCTTTTGACATTCAAGTTGTTGTATGAGTGCTTAGCGTTTATTACTGCAGCTGAGTTCTTTATAATAGTTCTCAGGCTTCAGTATTTTGGGCGACTTTGGTATTGTAACAACCCTCAGTTTGTACTTGCTTGTGTTTCTTTTTCATTCAAAGTGTATTGAAGTAAAGAGCTTTTGTGTCACCTCGACCATTCCACAACATCTGTCCGCCATGCGACGCCCCTCATACAATCACAATGTTGCTTGCCCTGACATGGACGCTTGTTTGCAAGATTGTGTTTTTGCAACGTTCAGTCTTTGCTAATTTGCGCGTTGTTTTGATGCGTTCAGGTGTCCCATAGTCGGAATGCAAGGCCAAAAGTTAAACAACAGGGTAATATGTACATTTAAATAGTAAAGCACAGACATGGTAGATTTTTTAACTTTCTTTTTATAAGCTTGAACTTGGGGTGGTTTTTCAATAAACTTCAAGACTAAATTGGAGGAAATTTCTTTGTTTGTATTCAACCGAGTCTAACTTTTTCGCCTGAGCATGCATGTTTTTCGCCGCCCAAGCGGTTTAATTACTTGGGCAACGAAAAGCATGCATGCAGGTGGCAAAAAAGTTAACTGGGAATGGGTTTCATTGACTGGGCACCAATATATCAAAAAGACGCGTTAAATTGTCAAAGAGCGAGTAGCTGTTGCTTTAATATATAGTGTGGAATTTGACGTTATCTGAGTGACTAAAAGTCGCACTGTATTGACTCTTTATTTTTTTTGAGAGCCTATAATAATTTATTGATGTGTTGTTTTCCGTTATTATTCGAATAAGTTTTAAATTGTGACCTGTTTTGCGAGTTTCATCGGCCGCACTGCACCCTCTTGCCACAAAAATAGCCTTCCAATTAGTATAGTATTTTTGTATCTGTTCTTGCTTTTAGTTTCTTGGTTGCCACTGGACGAGGCTTCCTCACAATTTTTGTGTCTGGTCTCCCTAGTCATTTTTTATCTTGCTCAAATTTTATAACCTTCTGCATTGCCTTCAGCCAATCGGAGATAGTTCGTTGTGTTAGGAAGTGATATGCTCGTTCTTCGTTTTTCATGTTCAGAATGTGTTTTTAAAATTACTAAACATTTGGAGGAGATTAAACTAAGTGTTCACGACGTGGTCTTAGTTGCCCTGAATTATTTCCTGTTGGTGAGCGAGCATGCGATTAAATATTTCCTTAACAGATTCTTGCGTGTAACACGAGTATGAATTTATCCATTTACTATAGTGTGTGAGTAAATTACAATTCTCCAACCTCTCGACAAAATACCTTTTGATGTATTGCAAGTTCCTTAACAATCTCAGATTATCAATTTTCTCTCACTGTAGAGCAGTGAGTTTGTCATCTCAGTTTTGAAACTTTACAATGAAGAAGTGATAAACCGACGTTTTTGTTCTGAAATCGGATCGAAGCTCAACTCTTCCATCATTTATCATAAGGCCACGACGCCTGTGGAATCATGGTAGTTGAACTAATTTCGAAGCTTCTTTTTATTTTTCCATCAAGTAAATGTGTACTCATCGGGAAATCTTTCATTTTTTCAAGCTCAATTTTCTTCACAGTTTTGATTGTTTTGTTAATTGATGACAGTAAAGAAAAGTCCTTCAGCCATAGATAATGTGGGCTTCACCATTTACGGACTTTCACATTCATCTGTTACCCCCTCCCCATGTTTTTATTTATGTTACACCCTATCCTTAACGGTTTATTTACTTTTTGTTTTGATTGTTTGTTTTGGGTTTGCGTTTTGTTTCAGAATCTTTTATCTGTGCCTACAGTAGTCAATGCCAACTACCTACACACTTGTAAGGTAAGTAGCTCGTCGCCGTATTCCCTCCTCCCTGGTCTGTATGCTCCCACTAAGTGCTTGCGCCTCAACAACGTATTCCGTTGCCTTACTCTATACCTAAGTTCGTTTTATCCTTTATTTAACCGGGTAATTCAGGTTTCGGTAATCTTTATGCCTTAAAAGCTGCAAATATTAATGTTGCAGTATACCTGCTTCTTCTTTTAATCGTATTTAAAGGGAAATCTTTTGGTGAAAAATTATTGAAATGTTATATTGTAACGTAAGCTTTTTCACTTTTTTATCAACTTTTTCATATCATTTGTTAAGAGGTTTTGTAAAGTGTTTGTATGCAGGTGTACATGGTTGCGAGTTCCTGTCAGTACGCGTTCTTCGGTTGTTCAAATTGAGAATCAAAATTTGAAATACTTGAAAAATAAAATAAAAAACACACAATGGCTTTCTGAGCACCTTTCAGTTTTGGTTGAGAAATGGTTAATTAATTCGCTGAATCCTTAATTGTCAATTTTCAAGTATATTCTGTTCCAAGTTAATATCGTTTAGATAATGCCCTAGCACGTCCTGTTAACTCAGAAAAAACGTTAATTTCATTAATTTTACTTATTGTGTTATATAGTCAATGTGTTTGTCTTTGGAAGTTGTTCGCTATCAAAAATAATTTACTCAAAGTTTAGCATTGACTTGGTTCAAAAAACCCTTACACAGAAATAGTTTTCATGCCTGATTGGAAATTTTTAGCAGTTCTCCAATCTAAAACACCAAGAAAAAATTACCTTTAAAACGAACTTTCAGTTGCACAGAAATTTATTTTAGAGTTTCAATATCTCACTCGAATAAACAGGTAGTTAAACTTTTGTTGACCAGTTTTAAGATGAGAAAGATGTAGAAACTTGTGCCAGTATTTCACAGATAGTGTACAGGATCTGATTTCACTTTGGTCATGTCTTTTTATGAAGGAACTAGGCTTACACTGGTTCATGTTCTTCATTTTCCTAGTGCATCGTCTTTTTGTATGAAGGAGCAGGGCTGAAGTCCATTGGATCATGTTTTTAATTTTCCCAGGGCACGGTGCTGGTGGACCCCGGCATGATCGACACAGGCGGAGGGGGCGGTAAAGGCAGCATAGGATACGCGGCCCCTCAATACACTTTGTTCAATCCTGCCACGGCGGGTGGAGGGGGTTCCATACCTTCCAGTCCGGTGAGACAGCAACTGCTTCTTTTTCTTGCACTTTGAAGCCTTGAAGTGCTAAACTTGATATTTTTTATACCTCCAAGCCCCTTGAAGCGTTGTAGTTGGGTCAAACTGCCGGTTTTACAGGTTTGTTGCTCCCATTTTTTAAATTTTAATGCTCGTGTTCAGAGGAATCTTGTTGCGTTAGCTGTCTTACTTTCAGTAGCAAGTTGTCGAGTGATGGTAAGAGCTCGAAGCGAACAACTGGAACTGTGAAGCCAGGAACTTTGTCTCTGTGTCCTTGGTTATGTCTCGTTGCGCTCCTCGCATTGCTTGGTGTATGGAAGTCTCGAAGCTTCGTAGGTAAGGTTCCCATCAGCAAATCTTCAGCCTACGTTTGCCATACTATTGCTTGCCCTTATTGCATTCTATTTCAATGTTCTATGGACTGAGATTTGTACTCCTGAAGTTGTGAATGGAATTCTTTCTCAGTTGAGATCCTTGCTTTGTCATAGAGTTCTGTCTGGCGTGTAGTTTTCTGCCTGTGGATTACATGCTGTCTTTTTTGTTTCTGTTTGGGCCTCTAACGTGCAAAATTAAGGGTTAACATGTCTTCCAAATTTAAGCTCAATGATAAAATTTTTTAGTGCAGTTTCCTTACCCTGTTCTTGATGTGCTTTATTTTATGTTGGGAATCATTGCAGTGGGGTATGGTAAATGGTGGGTTATTTTACCCGTATTTGTTTGTTCAGAAACAAGAAAGTGTGTCTCCATTTTAAAGTGTTAGGTTACTCGTTTAAGTGATAATATGGGCATATTTTTAATTAAATTATTTACTTTACCATGCAATGCTGCGTGTAATGTGAGCATTATTATACTACGGAAATTCAAGGTTGTAATATGTTTTTTCCATATTCTGTTGGCTCGCCGCGCCTTATTTTCAAATTTTATTTTTCTGAAGAAATGAATTTCCTTGAGGAATAGATTTGAAAACTACATGGTGACAAGAAATAGCCTGTACAAACTTTTTCCACAAAATTTATTGAACAAGTCACATTTGACAAAAGCATGTGTGGGTAACAATAATATGACTACCATTAAGCAATAATATATTCAAGCTGTTTCAGAGTGGCCTCCCTTTTCGAGAATACATAGGAACAATCGTGCAACGAAATTCTAGGCCATGCAACTGCTTGACGATAGACTTTTGTATATTTTAGGAACACCAAGCTAATGAACTATTTTATGTTATTGTTCTCCTTGCTCGAATAGGCCCAGAAATGCACCACATCTATTTGACATCCTAAAAACCTGCAGTGATTAATTATAGTCACGCTGGAAAAAAAGTTTTGGCCGCAAAAAACTGAGGATCCTAAAACAAATTCAGTTACTTTACAAAACATTCTTGGCAGGATGTGATGAATTTTCTACGAGTTATTTTTTGTCATCCTGTGCGTAGTGAAACAACAGTGCGAATAAAGGGAACTTTTGGGTTGAACTTTTGGCCTTTGTCTGTAACTAGCATGAATTGACTTGCTGCCAGGTTATTTTGATAAACAAAGACAATTCCATTCGGGTATAATACAGCTTTATATTTCTTTCCTGTAATCATTGAAGATTCTCATTGTTCCCTGTACAAATATCTAGGTGGGATGAACCACTCTAATGCCAATGTTCATATTCTTTTCCTATCCAAAGAAGAGTTTTATTTTAAATTTCTCGTAGTGTTGATAAACGTCCTTTTAAGATTCCAATCCTAGTTTTTTCCCTAGCTCATTTTTTCCGTCAAAAATGCATTTAATTTTTATTTCCTGTTGAAAAATTTTCCATGACATTTTTTGCCATACATTTTAATTTTGACTTCCTGTTACTGAAAAAAATATTCGTTCTTTTGTACGATTAAAACCCCCGTTGGTACCGTCATTTTTTGTACCAAACGCATGAAGTAGTTGCCCGTTTGGCATCCATTGATGATATTACCTTGTAATTTCTTTGGACCCTGATGTTATATTCTCGATATCTTCCGTCGAGTTTTGTCTCTCGCCAAACGAGCCTTGTAATGCTGATCAAGCCGTAGAAATTCATTTATATATCTTTTTCATGAAGTATAAAATAGAATTACTCATTGTTGAACTTAGTATTCAAAATAGTCCTAAATTCATTCATTGTAGTGGCATCCATTTAATGTGTTTTTTAACATTAAATTACCTATATCGTGGAAAACGGCTTTGATAATCAGAAAAGTCAGGACCATCAGCATACATGTCTACTACCAAGACTCGGTTGGCATGGAATAGACTTGCCTACGTACCTGCTGCGACGAATAAATTCCTGCCTGATAATAATTCCGATGTATTATACCTTCCTTTTTTATTGAAACTGTGCTCGTGTAGAAATGTTGATTTCATAAAAGGATCGTCTTTTCTGTAATTGTTTTTTTGTGTCCGTTTGTCTTACGTTAATAGCAGTTGTGAACCAAATTCAATTATTCGCTTGTGAAGCAGACTTGACGATCCTCTGTTTTGTTACCTCGAATTCCGCGCCATGCCCAAATTCATGGGATAAATTTTTGCTGTACGAACCGTTTGGAAAAAACTGCTCGCGTAATAAGGTAGACTATCGTATAGTATCGTCGTAATTCTTGTGCTAAATAGACTTTTGACTTAGCTGATTTGAGAACGCATGAACAGCCTCCATTCCCGCTTCTCGGTTTTCATTTGATGATTTAATTTCATTGAATTCGATAGCCATGAAAACTAAATTCAACAGCCATCTATAAGTCACTTTTCTTTCTGCACCAACTTGAAAATTGCACTTTGAAACGGCGTAGAGCTTAAACTTGCAAGTCCTGCTTTGCGCAACACTCATAGCATTTTAAACAGACAAAAGCTTCAAGTCCAAACGAACTTCACAAGCTTCAAAGCTCACATTGACTTGAGCAGCAAGAGTGACCTCATGAATTTGGGCGGTAGCGCAAGAGCAGGAGTGGAGGAAGAGGTGTCTGTTGAATGTGTAGTGAGAGTTGATGCCTGCAACACCCTCAGAGCGCTGCCTCTATACCCAACTGCGGCGGCATCATGCATGCGCCGCACACGAGCAGCGGTAGCATGGATCAGCAGATGCTGAGACACCAGCGCCAGTTCCAGGCTTACAGAGACCCTCCCAGTCCGCAGCTCAGCCCCCGCAGTTCCCCTGGCCCGCTACACCAACAGGTATTTGCTCCTTTTGGGCAGTCACGTGATGTGCAGGTATGTTTTCTTGGGCCGCTCCACCAACAGATACATATTTCTGCTTTGCAGTCTTGCTTCTTTTGAGGCGTAGCGTTGTGGCCAGGTATGTCGGATGTCGGTGCACGTTTTGTGTCAATGTTGGGTCAGGATTTTAAAGACGATTGTGCGTTTTGGTTCTGGGTATTGAAAAGATTTGGTATGAATTTGCAAGTGCCATAGCAGCTATATTAATAAGAACGGGAACAACTTCCGCACTTTAGAGTATTTATTCAAACTAGTAGGACCCGTGGAAATTCCACGGACAATCCCTCAGTTAAGCCAGGTGGACCCGGTCATCGTTGGCTACCAATTCCAACCTAACCTATTCTAACCAAATCCATCCAAACATGTTCTAACCTATCATATCCAAACCGTTCCTGATAATTTGTCAAACATAAAAAATCGTGGAACCGTGAAAAAATTCCGTCAACATTATCTAACCCATGCTACCCAAACCTAACATATCCTAACCGAACCCATCCCCATAACATATAAAAAAAAATGTGTCCCGTGAAAAAATTCAGTCAACATTACCTAACCTATCATAACCTAACATATCTCTAACCTATCCAAACCTCACAAATCTTTAACCTATCCCAACCTAACATAACTTTAACCTATCCTAACCTAATATATTTTAACCTATCTTAACCGAACTTTAACCAATGTCATTGCTAAGCTAGGTGGACTCATGAAAAAATTCATTTAAAAATTCTAACCTATCCTAACATGTATATACTAACCTATCCTATGCTAACGGAAGCTTTCCTGATAATTTATCAAACATAAA